>JBBUKS010228593.1:0-22399 GCA_038050645.1 Hedychium gardnerianum
AGACTGTTTAAATTAAATTGTTGGTTTATTAAATAGTAGATAAATTAATATGTTAATTACTATCAATTTTAAATGTTATTAATTTGTCATGTTTACTGATCAAGAAATATATATATATGAATTTTATTTGTATATTTTCGTGTGTATTATATATAATTTTATCATTTTACTACCCCATATATAATCTTATTACCCTAATATTAATTTTTTCTTAATTTTCACTTCTTTCAACCTAAATATTAAATGTTAAATTCTAAATCCTACCTTCAGCCTAAACACTAAACATTAAATTTTAAATCCTAAAACATATTAAATTTTAAATTATATATCTTAAATCTTTAAAAAAAATTAACATTAACTCATGATATATATACACATTCACAGTAAGTTATCATCATGAGTGCGCCTCACACTGTAGCAAAAGGTGAAACGCTCGTTCCCAGCGCCCCCGTCAGTTCATCCCAGGACCAACAGGAGGATGAGTGCACCTCACACGATTAGACGTCTGAAATCATATGCGATGGTTGCTCATCATAAGTGTGTATATATATATATATATATATATAATAAATATATATATATATTACATGTTTGTTCCATGGGCGACATGAATAACTCTTACAAAATTTAGACGTTTGGATTAATTTTTTATCTTTAGGATTTAAAAATTGAGTTATAATATTAAGCACACAAAAAAATTTAAATCGAAAAAAAATTAATTTTTTTTTAAATGTGCACAAGATGTATAAGATAAAATATACAGAATATCAAAACTATATATATAAATTTTTTACCTTACATATGATAAGCAATCCTCATAATATTCAGGCGTTTAAAAGTGATCCAAGCGTTGAATCTTTTTTTTTTTTTTAAGCTCCCGATTATATAAATAAGATTTTATTTTTAATATTTAAAAATTAAATTATAATATTAAGTATATAAAAAATTTAAATTAAATATTTTTTAAATATACACGAAGTGTACAAAATAAAATAGATAAAATATCAAAATTATATATATAATGCTATTATCCTGCACAGTTCATTCATCTGATGATTGATTTATTTTTTTTGATTTTTTTAAATCAAAAATTTATTAAATCTTAAATTCTTTAAATTTGCAACCCTTACTTCGTATATCCATCGTCATCTAAATTTTTTTTTAACTTGAATATTATAACTCAATTCCTAAACTCTAAATCTCGATCAATTCCAGACGTAGGATCAAATCACGTGGCTTATATATATATATATAATTTGAATGTTCATATAAGTATACATATATAGACATTCGGCATTCTACTTAGTATAAACTATCTTTAATAATTAGTTTGTTAATATGCTTATTATGTATATTAGTAATTAGTATACTAATTTAATTAACATAATTTTTATTAATTAATCACTATAAACCTAAAAATAAAATTAATAATAATAATAAACTTACATTAAGAACTAACTGTTAATTGACTTTTGCATACTACTTAGTAACCAAAGAATGATAGGCAGAATAACTATTGAATTCATATTCTCACAAACCAACACAACCTTATCGACTACAAGTTACACTCAGAACTTGTATTGTACACGGCATCACCATAGAAATTACAGTGACAGAAGTGTTGCAAGGGGAAAGACTATTATTATACATGGCTCATAGTGATTGTTAACCTCAGTTCCAAAAAACAAAAAAAATTATGTCTTGAGCAACAAAGAATAACTACTACAAAAATACCAGCGATGATTTAAAACCAGCGACAAATACATGAAGTCGCCTATCCTGCAGCAGAATATACAGTTGTGAAGCTTGTGTCAACGGGGGCAACGTCCGATCACTTCCTAGTGCAGTAAACCAACCAATTCACATGTTAAGTTACATGATAATGACTCCAAACACCTCTGTGAGCAACTATCAATTTACTTTACATGTTGAAACATCTAAGAGCTTTACAAATTTTTGTGGTCAGTTTATAAACCCAGCTTTCTTGTCTAAAAGAGGTATGACACATGAACCACTGGGGACCTCAGTTCATGGAACGGGAATTAGTATATGTATTTTGGGTGATTACTATATCCAGGCTAGAGAACCTCGATCATTTGCCACTTGAGGTCGGCCTCGGGTAGGCGTGGCCGGTCTGTTGGCATTAATTTCCTGATCAAATAAAAAAAATCAGAAAGTAAAGCATGCAGATTAGATACAATATTTTTGGTGATAGATGCAACAATAGTGCAAACATTAAGAGAGTTATGTCATAGCAATATTTACCTGCATCCATGTATCCTCGATATGACGCTCCGGTGATGTTTCAGATGAATTGATGGCAGGAGGTAAAGGATGAATTAGCTTTGGGACAACCACAAGATCTCTCCCCAAAACCAAAATTGCCCCGGCGTTATTTGCTGTTCCTGGATGTATGAATTGAAAGTAAAATTAGGGGAAAGAACAAATAAGCAATAGACTGTCTTGTTTCAAAACTATGGATCCTCACCACAATAGTTAGTTGCCGAGAAAAGAGTGATTAAATGACCCTGAGCAAACCGTTCAAAACCATCCATGACACACTCATGTGCCCGTACTATCAACTGGAGGTCATTATTATTGCAGAACTCGATAACTCGGTCAGGCTGTTACATCGAAGATCAAAAAATTAAACCAATTGTATAGGAATTGAGTGAAATAATCCAAGCCAAATATAAATCACTAACCCCAAAAGTAACCAAGCCAGGACCCCTGGCATTTGGTCTTAAACCTTCAACGCTATCATTCTCTGTTGGATCAGACCTGCATGAAAAAGAAAATGGGGAATAATTATTAGCTGACAGAAACATATCAAGAGAGGGCATTTCTTTTCAGTTATGTGCGTATCAACCATAGCAGATCCATAAGAACGATTGCACCAGTTTCCATTGTGATAGGTCGCTGAAGGTTTTCAATCTGCTCTACATGATTTATCGAACGGCCAATGCCACCGTGCATGCAGATAATCTTCTTCTCAATTGTAGCAGCTAAAGGCAACCAATTAAACAATCGGTTAAAACGGTGCCACGCCCAGATTCCGTCTCGTTCTCCCTGTTTCCAAATAACATAAACAATGATATGGAACACAAATTTTTTCTTGATAAACTAACTAATGACAGCAAATCAAATTTAATGGTACCATTCGCTCAATGCACTCAGTGCGAAACCCAAATAAAGCATTAATGTCTGCTGCTTCATGGTTTCCACGAATTAAATGAACACTGTGTGAATACTCAATCTGCAATATCAATTCAGAAAGCTTTCTCAAAGCTTAATGATACGAAAAATTTGCAAACATAGACATGTACAAGTGAATGCAAAGTAATACCTTCAAGAATTCTTTGATACTAAACATTTTCAAAAAGACATTTGCTTGCATAAGACAAATAACATGTACAAGCTTGAGTGGAAAGTAATACCTTCAATGCAAGGAGAAGAGTAATAGTTTCCAGGCTATGTTGGCCACGGTCAACATAGTCACCCAAAAAGAGATAATCAATATAACTGAAAGTGATGAAAAGCTAAGACAGTGTTACAATCCAATAAAGAAAAATATTAACAAAATAAAAATATTACAGGTCCAAAAAAGATGCACACAAGCACGTAGCCAAAACTGTGTAGTCAGCATCTATTTCACACTGCAACATGCAAATAGGCCAAAGCAAACTTAAGCCTAGGGTTTGAATATCTGAAGTTGAACATTAAGGACAGGATATAGAAGGTCATTCTGTACTAATTGAATCATGAAGAAAGCATAGTGGAAATGCAGTCATGCTTGATAGAATTAATGAAAGTCAAAAATGCTTACGAAATGTCTCCTGCTGTTGAAGGAGCACCATACTCATCAAACAAGCGCATAAGATCCCCAAACTGACCGTGTAAATCACCAAAGATTTTAACAGGAGCTTTAATTTGTAGAACAGTTGGCTCACTAGTGAATATTCTTTCAGAACTGTCACAGAGCTCAGCAATCTCATTACAATCTAAGAAGAACTGTCGGCGTACAGGGGGTTTCCAACCTCGTGGTTTCAGGAGATGAGCAACAACCTGTAAATTGAATGTATGAAACTATCATCACTAGAAGATATTGTTTAAAATTGAAATTTATATTAAGTGAAAAATTGTCTAGTACATGGAATCCTAACCCCTTTTTATAGACTAATAACATGAGTTATTCTTTTAGACTTCTAATGAACTTTTTCTAAACAAATTTATCTAAAAGTTACGCTATCATATCCCATAATTTATGAAATATTTTCAGCCTATATGTGATTACAAACTCATGTTTTCCTACAGATATACTTTACACACATAATCAACAAGACATTATAGATCTCATACATTGTTCTTGATCTGTGTATGAAGTATCTATGGTTCGCAGTATGTACCAAGCTCTAAAGTAGTGATTAAGTGCTGGTACTGGAAAATGCTGCTCAGTACTGCTCACACTTAAAGTATTCACATCTAATATAGCTTTGCGTTTATTAAACTGTGACATCAGCCTATAAAATATGGTCTGCTGCTTCCTTTCCTTGTAAGTAGTGGCCCAACAGTTCACAGAAACCAGAATCAGTATATTATTTACTTATTTAATATCATGAACCAAAAATGAAAGAATAAAAATTGAAAACAAATATTTTGAATTTTCTGCCAAGTTAACTAGATATGCTTATAAGGGATCAAGTTTGAATTACCATATGAAACTAGTTGGTCCTTAGATATCTAAGCAAAAAACAACAGTCGTGCCCTTATGAACACTGCAAGAGTAGAATAGTAATATCCCTCTTCCTGGATGTTCTAATTTTGTAGTTACCTTTTTGGCTATACTATTAATAGACATTTGGCGATCTAATAGTTTCCTAGCAGCAGTTGCATTCTCTGGTGTGCCATAGCTGACCCTTCTACCTTCATTTTCAAACTGATCGATTGAGAGTTGCCTGACCATACCACCCAAAGCACCTCCTGCCTCGGCTGCTACAACCACCTGCCAAAAGGACATTGTAGGTAAGATCCCAGCAACAGCCACTGTTTTCTCCCCTCTAATAATTATCTTCCAGTGATATGATATACTTCAATAACTGTGCAGTCAGTTAAAACTCAGAGAAGTGCAAAACTTGGTATCATAGCATACTGACCGCTCTATGATGCAATCGGACCCCAATTGGAGATGCACCATTTGAAAGTGAAAGGTCTGGTGTTTTACTGAGATTTGAGAGTTGTTTTTCACCTGGAGTGACCTCTGAATCAGAGGATTGATCAGGCAATTGTTCGACCTCACCATTGATCTGTCGTGCCTTGGCAGCAGCTAAAGCAGCACTAATTGCCTCAGCTTCTGCTGCTGACGCTTCTACTAAATACTGAACACCTTTGTTCAATCTACAAAACCCAAATATTTCACATGTTTCAAAATGAATCCCAGGAAATCCATCAAAATATCATGAGCATGTCAGCAATTTGCAGTTTGCATATGCAAATCTAGAAATATCACTGATAAAGTACAGAAAATGCTAATCCTGTCAACTGAGATACCACCTCGGTCCTTGAAGCATGGTATCATCGGTGTTCATGTTGGTGTACATATCGCCATTGATAGGAGCCACTGAAGGTTCCATCACTGCTGCACCATCAAGAACTGTTTCAGTAGTAGTTTGCCTTGATCTTTCATCAAAGAACATGTATCTTTCTGGTGATCCACCTATCTGTGCATTTGCAGTGGCAGCTGAAGCAGTAATGTGGGAAGCTGCGCTTGTTTCAGCAGCAGCTGGATCTTCCGCAACAAGTAGGTCATCAAGAAGCATACCTACATAAAAAATGCATATTTAGCTAAAATAAAAGTGAAAAGGATGTGTACAAATTACCAACATAAAAAAGTAAAGTGACACATCTAAATATGCATGATAAAGGACTAGCTTGAAAACACCAGAAACAAGACACATGCATGAACAAATCACAAGAGTTATCGGGCTTTCACTTATGACCAACAGTTTGAAAGAAAAAAAAATAATCTCAAGGAGAAAAGTAAAGGATAGCTGTCTTCTATGTGCCCAGCTGCCCCATAACTTCTGTCAAAGAATTATTCAGACCAACTTTTTTCTCCGCTCTCTCTCTCTCTCTCTCTCGCTGAGTTATGATTGGTAAAAGAGGTATGCCCAAAATTAAAGGTAGTTGACAAGGCTTAGAGGTTAAATGGGAGTAGTGTATTTTCTGCAGCAGCGTGACTATTGAAAAGTTGGATTACTAATATTGAAATTTCACTTTTGGTTTTCAAGATGTATAAAGAGATTATTTTCAATAATACACATCTTACATAAAGTTGCTAAATTAGCATGTAATACATTCTCCTTTCTTGGGCCTTCCTATTGGAGCATTTCTTTCCTTGCAAATTTTGAAGAACTAATAATGCCATTGCCAATAAATGATTTCAGTTGATAACAGTGTATTGTGTAGCCAGAGCCTCATAACTGGTGTCGCCAACATTCGTAAATATGAAATTTTAATCATTACTTCAGAAATTCAATGGCAATTTGAGACATATCAGCTGTATCTACCTTTTTACCAAGAAATTCCTAATTTAGGTAATGGCAACCCAACACATTCTACAAGCATTGAATTTCAAACGGAGAAAAATTATACAGTTATGCTATTGCAATCCCAGGAGTGGATAGCGTCAATAAAATGAACAGCTTTCAAGAAGTCTTAAAAGGTGTAATAGCAAATGTGAGAAAGAACTAACATGTTGGGGCATGATACTGGATAAAAGGATGTGAACAACTGGACTCATATAAACTATTGCTGGAATGGCATCTAATATGCAATAGGGCATAAAACAATGACACACCACCAATTATGATTTGTAGAGCAATAATAAGGATGATATTTTGTTGGTAAAAAATTGCTGGTATGCAGCACAATATGGTCTTTGAAAACCATGAGTAGAATATTTCTGAAAGCAAGAATTAAACCATTCTCAACTGAATTAATGTGACTCATACAAACCTTGGCAGGCTGTAAAACTATGCAATCAAATGATTGAAGATGAAAGCATTTGAGTGTAAGAAATACACCAGATCACTGACAAAGGCAACAGAGTAGCCAAAGATGTTCACATAATATTATAAACAAGAAGATAGCAAGCAGAAAAATCAAAAGTTGAAAAGAGATTGTAGTTTTTCAGTGCGATACAAGCCAAATGCAGTAAAAGTTGCAAAATGAAAACAATGTTCCAATTCTTACCGCCTCGTAATCCTCCATAAATGAAGATTTTGTCACCAACTGCAGCGGATGCATGCCTACAACGCCTTGTTATCTCAACAGATGCTTCCCCACCAGCTGCATCAGCACTATATCTCCCTTTCCTGGGACTTGTAACAACAGATTTGGTATCACACCAAACTCCAGCAGCAGTGTCTAGCACTAAAGCACAAAAATACATGCTGTAAATGAATCTGTATTACTAGGAAAATTATATAAAAGGGCATGTGTTTTAGACTTTAAAAGAAAAAGGGGGAAAAAATGGCCACTCTAATCATGAGCCAGAAACCATCAACTTGTATGATATGGTTTATTCCTTTTCCAAACCTATCTTTTCCCCATTTTCATTATGAGTTCTGTGATGTCAAACTGTAAAAGAAAAGTAGTTGACAATTTTTCTGATGTGGAATTGTTCGCATATAAATAACTTTGGCATTTACTGTGATGTGAACAGGGAGATTGTAAAGAGATCAAATGAGATAGGAGATAATGCAACATTCAAGTTCAGCTAATAAATATAATTTTGAGACTGAACCAATCTGGACATCCCACCTTCATGGCTACCTTTAGGGCTATGCAGATTAGACAAGGATGAAGGATCCTTGTCTGCTTTACAAAACCCAACTAGTTTCAGGTACAGTTTGAATTTGACCAGTTTCACATATCCAATCTGAGTCACTTTGAAATTATAGTCAGAGATATCACAGCTTCATAGTCCACTTCTCCATCATGGGAACACCACTATTAATAGGAAGCAAGGTTATCTTTCCCACGGCAGTTCTGCAAGTCAAGATGGCTCATGTCGCAAGGCAAAGTTGTTTTTCTCATCCCTTGCCCCATAATCATGATGGTGATGGCATTACAAGATAGGAACATATTACCATCAAATTATTGCTAAAAGTCATTAACATTAGTTATATTTTATAAATTTATGTGAGCAAATGAGACTAGGCGGAGCACAAAAATATTTGTCCATCCCCCTTCTTGCTCTGCTTACAAGGAATTTCTCACTTCATCCCTGTACCAGAACATAGAAGGGATAATGCAACCCAATCTGTCAGTTATTGTGGATCGCCAATGTGCGACCATGTATGGCACTAAACCCTTAACAAGAGGTTGTCAAGAGAGACAAGGGTTATCTCCCAGTCAAGCCTTGCATGGTATTGACGTTTCAAAACAAACTGTATAGCAACAATGTATAGTAGATTGGGTATTTAATAAGCCATCCTGGTGATCCTATCTGAATGAACATTATCCTTATGCACAAATAAATTAAGATTGTTTCAATTGCAAGTGTCAACTTTGGCCTTCACAATTCTTAACACAAATGTATGCAATTTGCAAGCCATACACTTGGTAAACAAGAACATACAGAAATCAGTATCTTCTTCCGAATTATCTTCAGAGACTGAAAAGTGCATTGCCTTAGTACAAACAGAAGTTCATAACTTTTGAATGCTAAATAGCAACCAACCAATATGTTATTTGGCTACATCATGAAGGGATTATGCCTGTCCAAGTAGTAAGTAAGGCAAATATAGGCCTACCCTGAAAACAACAATCTTTTGTGGCTGTTAAGTATAGGCATACCAGCAATGCTTGAAGAGTCTTCTACAATTCGTCCACCACCAAGAGCCCCTCCAGAGACATGAAGCCTAGCATTGACAAAAACCTGCAAAATTTTATTGATAATTTAAATCAACATAATGTACAGATATAAACAGACACAATAAGAGAAGATAAGGGTGAGAGGGAGTTAGTAGAAGACCCACAGCAGCATGCTGGTATCTTGGAGATGGAGAAACGCCAGGAGCAATAGCCCATTCCCAACGACCATCCCTATGTTTTGCAAGACCATATGCACTTGACAGAGGCTAAAGGGATAGCATGTTACATTTAAAACAGAAATCCAAATAACTCTTCAGAAACTAATAAGAACAAAGAAATTTCTTATTCCTGTTCAGATAAACAAGCTTGAAAAAATAGTTTACAAAGATTGGACTGCAAACTGCTCCACAGTTTGCAAAATGAGACAAACTGTATATAAGGTATTTGATTTAAGAGAAACATCATCGACTCACCACTCCATTTGCATCTCTCCCACCACAAAGCAATAGAAGACCATCTGAGCGTGCACTTGCAGTTGCATACCTAAGACACGAACAAAATGATTATCAACTTCAAACAATTTGTCAACAATTGGCCACAGTTGTACCTCACAAATAAAGTTAAAAAACACTATTCATACATGTGCACATTTATGCCAAAACTTGTGCAGTTAGGTCTAAACTACAGTAGTGCTACTTTTGTGATTTTAATTTTAGTTACAACTGGTACCATGACACAATTAGTCATCACAAGTTCTTGCCCAGCAAAAACCAAAAACTGGAACCAAACTAACTAATGTTAACAGGAGTGTAACTAAATCAGTTCATAATTTGAGATATAATGTCACAGCAAACATATGTACAATTGAAGAAATATCACATGATAAACAGAAGTTCTGTGAAAGAATACATTAGCCATTTGAGTCTTACAATAAGCAAATAGGGAGACTGAGACATTAATGGTTGGCAGAGTTCAATTAACTTAGATATGCTATAAAGCATGCTACCACTGGAATAAGAGAAAATACAGAATAAAAAGCCAAGCTAAGAATGTAAAATGAGGGAAAGTACAAGATGATATAGAAAATATTAATTTTTGGAATATAAACCACTTTACTAGTTGATACACAATCTAGATAAATCAAGAGTCGGTAGATCTTAAGCAAGTAGTTCCTAACTTCAAAGACATCCAACAAAAATGGAACCTACAGTTGTAGTCAATGAAGTATTACAGATTAGAAAGCTTAGGTAGGAAGTGCTAGGGAGTAAGCTAATTCTTGTCATGTATATTATAATAATAGCATGGGGTTATAATTACATGATCCATGTTGTAATTCAGCAAGCAATCAATTTATCACATTCTCCATCCAACATAAAAGATTGATAAATATGTTCCACAAAGGATCATTTTCAGATCTGCCTATAAAAAGATATGTTCTAAAACCGCAAGCATGAATATACTTTTCAGGCACACATATGAGAAACCATTTTTCCACTTCTGCTGTGCACCTGCTGTAGGATATTCAGCTACTTGAAGTTGTAACAACTAAGAATTTCAAAGGCATATGGAGATTTTCAAAGGCATATGGAGATTATGTGATGGGTCAATCTAATTTCTTAATTCGATTTTGCAAGAAATATTTTTGGAGACCCTACAATTACAAAATAGAATGGAGGGAAATAGATTATGAATCAAAAACTAATTATACTGAACATTGCGAGCTATATATCAATGCCTTTATCTTACTCATCCCTAAAAATAGGACTCGTTACAAGTTAATTATAGAGGATGTGTTTGGATAGCATATCAAATAGATATGTTCATTGGCCTTATAAAATATTTATAAAGAACTATGCTGCATTAATCTCTGAACAGCATAAAAGTTTAGCATGAGTATTCTCTTGAACCACAAAATATTGGGCAAAAAAAGTCTTATAGTAACAATGAACCAAAAGCCAAGCCAGCAAAACTATCCAGCTAATTGCTGGACTGCTAGGAATCAACAAATCTATGCAGACAACTCAATAGCTACTACTAAGGAGATATAACATATATAATAATTCACTTTCAATAGGCTTATTGACTTTGAATCACAAATGCATATATTTGTAGCATTTATCATTCAGAACAAATAGCAAAAATAGATGAAAGAGAATGCAAGAAAAGAACACCATCATCTTTGAGCTGTGTTTTGTCCAACCATTTGGGGTCGGCTACAAAAAAAAGTACCATTAACGAAGCAATTTCCTATACGATTCTATGATGTAACTACAACATGTTACTCTATAAGGGATAAGTTAAAAGTCTCAATTAGTTTACTCACATGCATGGAGGTGGACCATCACCTTCGGGTTCCAACTTCCTCCATTCATAGGGTTTAGCAGCAGTATCAAGGGCCCAAACATCAGCTAAAGGGCGTTTCCCTGACAGTAGTATGTTGTTTTTCATAAATTGAGCCATGAATGAATGTGTATAGAAAAAATTGATAAAAGCGTGTTTCTATATGCATAAGTAAAATGCTCCTACCATCATTTCCACCAACTGTCAATAGAAATCTCTGCCCAACTAGAGCCATCACATGACCATAGCGTGGTCCTGGACCAGGTCCTTGGACAACAACCCTATATTCAAGAATCTCACTCAATCAAAAGCTGACAAGATAAATGAGTGAGCTGACTGAATTAGATAATAACCTATGCCACCGTGGCCGCTGCTGAGTCAAGTCCAAAACATGAAGATCCTCCGCTGACAAACCATTAGGGCCAATCCCACCCTAAGAGACAAAAAAAGACAATATCTACTTTAAAAACTAGTTTATTTTCAATCAACAGATTCAATGTTGTCGAACAGTCAAAGAGGGTATCATATTTAAAGAACCACAATGCACTAGAAATTGCATATACATGATTACCTGGATTACGACCATAGTTCCCACAGCAGCTGCAACATGTGCAGCCCTGGGTGATGGGGGCTCTCCAAGAGGTGTCAGCCTGAGAAATACAATCACATTATGCTCTTAAGCTAAACAATATCAAATAATTGCTTAAATTTGATTGGAAGGCTCCACCCCATAGCTGGTCTCATAGATATTGCTGTTAGTGCTATATAAATGAATTCAACTAAAAGATTATGCCATATGATATAGACAATATATTAATTATCACTCTGTTAAAGAATACCTTGTCCATTTGTTAGTCAACACATCATAACAATGAACATCAGCCGTTGCACCTGCCAGGCCTGCAATGGAGAAGGGAAAAAAACAACATTTTAAACAATTCAATATTTCATCCATCTCAAAGTAGCATAATTCCTTCATTGTGCTTCCTCCCCATCCTCCCAAATTTTCTAAGAGAACAATGAATTTTGCCTACATCCTACATAATTGCCTATGTTTTGAACACCAGCCTAAACTTTTCAATATCAAGAATATCACGTACGAATGCCAGCACTTGCTGCCGGCGATGGTGGGGCCGCTGAATTGCCTTCGAGCGCCGTCGCACCTCCGAACAGAATCAGCCGCGGCCCTATGTGCCCAGGCGCTCCCTCCTCCCCGACAGCCGCTATAGCCGTGAACGTGTGGCCGCACCTAGACGTCGGCCCGTCCTCCTTCCCCTCTATGACCGCATCCACCACCGAATACGTCGGCGCGGGCCTCGGCCCCACCGCGACCTGCTGCTGCTGCTGCCCCGCCTCCTCCACCGGAAACGGAGGCAAGGCGGTCCCATTTGCGCGGTCGTGGCGGGTTCCTGTCGCCGGATCGTGGTCCGTGTCCGTCGCCATCGAGGAATCGATCTCCATACCGGTGGAGACACGGCAGCGGGAAGGAACCGCGGCGACCTACGACTCAGTCCGACCACCAGGTCTCGTCCCCGGCGCGATAGGCATCACTACCCCACCTCGACGCGGGTGTCGCAATTCAACCCGACCACCGTCGCCGGAGATCCCTAATCGCTCGGAGAAGTTCGCCTTGGAAGGCACACCTCTTTTCTTCTCCTCTCTTCTCTTCGGCTTCGATTTCCACCACCGATCGCTCTCTCCCTCTCGCTCTCGAATCCGAATCGGAAGAAGCGGAATTATTATTAGGGAAATTAAAGCGGCGAACATAAATGAGAGCGAACAGAGAGAGAACCCTTCTCCCGTGTTGGTCTTTCTAGTTTTCTCTTTTTTTAAAATAAAATTAAAAAAACTAATTTATCCACAGTTAGTATTTTCATCGCTTTCGAAAATTTCCATCCCACTCAATCATTGCACCTAAATTCCTTTTTTGACCATCAATCTATTTCATAAACATGTCTGTGTCAAAATTCACCTTAATTATTTTGTATCAATCTATTTCATAACTATTATTCTTGGAGATGGATCAAAATGGCAATGGACAGGATTCCAAGAACAAAGATCGACATGAAAACCTGGTCAAAGATTGAAACACTCCAGCAGTTCCAAAAGAATACTAATCAGATCAAGAAAAAGACACAGAAAGCAAAAGAAGAAAAGACAACAATTCAAATACAGAAAGTTTAAACCAACTTTCTTTGCAACCTGAAACAGTTTGTACACACCAGTAGAACAACAAACAGAAATGCCAGCTTCATAACACACAGATTCACAGCTGAAGCAAGTAAACAAACTGCAAAAGCACACACCATGAAGTACAATTAAACTCCTTCAGACTTCTGGTTCAGTTGCAATAGTATTATTATCAGTTCCTACGAATGTTAAGGAGGAGCAAAGAGGACTTGTTAGATGGTTTCTCGGAAGTCCTAATGCAGAATCATAAGCCAAGAATGAATTGCCTTCACATGAACCACGGGAGAGGAAATTGAGGAAGTGCTGCCGATCGAAACTGCCCTCCTGGGTATCATTTCAATTCCGTCAGACCTTGAGGAGGCCACAGCAGCCATCTGCTGGTGCGCCCCACTTGCCATAGATGATAGTGTCTCCGTCCATCATGTCTGAGAGAGAATGGAACATGGCTGGGCGTAGGTGCCCGAGGATGTGATACCGTTCGACGTCTTCCTGAGCGTACACGCTGCTCGCCTCTGATCCCGTGGCATTCGAACCGCCACTTGCTGAGTTGAGGTTTAAGCTGTCGGACTGCAGGATTTCTGAGCTTGGAGATGCAGCAGTTGCAGAAGGTGGAGGAGACTTCACTTTGAGGTTGGGATTCTCACCCTGAAGATTGCCTTCTATTTTCGTGTTCAAAAACCGACCACCGGAGCCTCTTGCTCGGCGCATGGCATGAAGGTGCCGCGATTCATGCAGATATGGCTGGATGGAACTAAACTGAATTAACAAAAACAATTTTTGGCCATATGAACTGATCATTTCAAAGTTTTTAACAAGCTTATTTACCACTATCGAAGAAACCACTAGTCAAAGATAGCATACTATTGAATACCTGAAGTACTCATAGGATTTTTGTCATAATCGTAAAGTTCTTTCTAACTTTCAACTAACTTAGATTAAGCTTAACTGAAAATTCATATGTTCCCAAGGTAAATTTTCTTTCCTAGTATCTTTTGGAATCAGTCAAGATACAACAATTCTGTTATCTTGATTCACCCTTCAATTTTATTTGTTGATCACAGGAAAGGGATGAAATGGTAACAAAAGGGAGGCAAGGAAAAGAGGAGGAATGCCAATTGGAGCACCAACAATAACAAAAAGGAGTTACGTAGGTCCAACAAAGAGGAGGCAAGTGGCTAACGATGCGTGCACCGACTAAAAATATGAAGGGCAAGATCAATGGCAAACTACAACTTGGGGCACTTTTTTCATTTCTGGCTGAAACTTATATTATAAATTTTTAACGGAATTGATATTCTAATTGTTTAAAACATATTTAGAGACAATGAAACTTAGTAGAAGACAATTATATGATTAAAATCTCATTTGGGTTGGTCCCAAAACGCCTTTGAGTGTCGGCAAGGAATGGTACCAAAATCATACAATGATACTTTAAACGTTGCTTTAAATAATGCATGTAAGTTCTTTAACAACAATGATATAGTTTGTTAAATTTAGCTTAGATAAGGTTCACTTCTTCCACAATTATGAGTCATCACTCAATAATCAATTTCTAAAAACTACTATATGATCATAACAATTCTTTTAAGTGCTTTAACAAGAATGATAAGGTGCATCAAAATTAGTTTCGATAAGGATTAACTGTTCTCATGTTCATATACTAAAAAATGGCATTGATGGTAAAGGCATACCTTTCGAACTCTCTTTAATTTATTCTCATTCTCTGCCTTAGCGCGAGCTCTGCGACGACGAAGAATTGCATTGAATTGCTTTGCATTTACGAAAACTGGTCCTTCAGAAGTCATATCCATAGGCAAAAGCATACGACAATGCTGCAAAATGAAAACAAGAAACTTATGATGCCAAACTTGAAATACATGAACTACAGTGATTTTGAGAATTTCAACCTAAAGATCCTGACCAACTGAACTGTGAAGTGCAGCCTACATAAACTCAGGATGAAGTCAAAAGGACCCAGAAAATTATTATGTTTAAATGCATGGATTATGCAGTTTGATAAATGTATCGATCGTCACTGTCTTCTACAACGGGCATTAATGCCTAAAACCTTCTTGGGTTGCTTCATTATACGGTGTCACTAGTCTTTTAAATGTACTCATACCACCTACGATTCTAATTCACTAAACACAAATAGATCCTTTAAAATGAACAAAATCCTGCAGAAAAGTGACTACAAATTTTATTTCCTTAATAGAATCATAACAGACTAATATAAAAACAATGAATTAGCTATAGTTTCTAAGTGTGCTCTCCTACATAAGAGATCCAACTGTAGGATTGTCGCGAGACCTATTTGACAACCAATTGACTAGTTATTACCTTTCTTAGGTAACCAATCTTCTAGCTAAGTCACTGTAAAAAACCAAATAAGAACCTAATAAGACAATATGCATTCTCTCTTTATATTGTTGTTTTTCATGGGAAATAAATAGAATGAAAAACCTTGTTGTCAATAGAAGAAGAAATGAAACGGGAAACGAACCTTCGTTTGAGCACCATATGTTGGATATAGGCCATAAAACTGATCAGCACAAGGGTAACTAGGACAAACCTACACAAAGATCAGAAAATTTGACAATGAGCAAAACTAATACTATTATGATTGTGATTAAACAAATTCAAAACAACTACTTAATCACAAGGAACTATAGCATGAATGAAAAAATATTTAGCTACCATAGACAGACCAAGCCCCTCTTTGAAATGATCTGGATTTTCTGGTAATGATGATTGCAGAGAGAAGGGAACAAAATATTGCTGAGTCTTCTGCTCTCTTCCTGAGACCTTGACAGCTAAAGGAGAAAAATACAGTAAAGTCATATTACTCTGCGATCCATAAGCAAATAGCAAGAAGGTTATACAATGAATTCTCCAACAGCCTTACTACTTGATATAACATCATGCAGAGATATAAACATGGAAATCTATTACACATCAGTAGGAACCAATGTAAAATTAATTATAAAGCAGGTAGTTCCCTTTCCTGTTTACAAATGAATCACTATGCATGATAGAGAAATCTGCTACTATACTCCTGTCCCCATTTGAGCGGTTGAGCAGGTTTAGGAAGAGGAGAAACCAAAATACAAGTAAGAGAAGTGAGATCTAACTCATGAACTGATTCATTCCAGGACCACATACATAGAGCAACATCAAGCATGATTGTACCGACAGGCCTGTGAATGGTATGTAGCAGCGAAAACATTACCTGGGAATAGTGAGGACCGACTCTGGTCACCTTTCTGAGGGATTTCAAGTCCCTGCCTTGTATCTACCAAGTAATTCATCTGTCCAGGGATGGCCGGAATCTGGTCCTCTCCATTGATATGGTCCACACCTACAGGCTTCACCAGGCAAAAAGGTTCTCCACAGGGAGGTTGAGATCCTACCAACCAAGGGACCAGCGTAGCATGGGATGTCTGTTGCTGACCAATTCCATAATTCTTGAAGAAAGGTGATGTTTGCATCTCGTTAACTCCAAGCCCCAAATAAACATAAATCTGAACGGCCAAGCCTATGTGTTCTGCGAACGTCGAGTCCAATTCCAACTATGCTATAAATCTGAGTTGCTCCAAACAGTGCTTATCATGCTTTCCATCCACCACCTGCAGTTCGAAGATCAAAGTCTTGAACTAAAACAGTTAATGGATTGAAACCCTGAGAGTAAGATTCAGTCACTAAACAAACAACAACAACCCGCTAATACCAAGAAGGAAACGTGGTCCGAAAGGAACAACACCAAGTAGGAAAGCAGTAGCCAGAACCCAACGATAGATAAGCATAAAAAAAACCCTTATTTACATAGTAAAGTAGAAGCTTTCCCCAAACGGTGGTTTCAGGCTTTCAAGCCGTCCTCGATAGATACAAACACCCAAAAAAAGCTTTCAAATTTCCCACTTTACGATGAAAACACACGAAGCGAGAAGAGAAAAGACGAAGCAGCCCAAGGAGGAGTTTTTCCCGCTACACAGACCAAAAAAAAAACCCCAATATCCAAATATCAACACGGCACAAAGAAATCGAGGCAGCACCGAGAGCGAATCACAGGAATCCACAACAGGTACAGAAAAGCGCAATCTTTAAAACCTAGCGCAAAGATTGGAGAGCAACCAGTAATCACTCAGATTCCATCAAGATTAGGTGTCGTCGGGATCCCCCCAGCCATACGGAAAAGTGAGGAGGAGGAAGAGGAGGAGGAGGAGGAAGCCAATAGGCGAAGGAGAAGACTGAGAGAGAGGTGTCAAGTACATATAGAGGCTCCAATGCTCCATGTCCTAATAACTAACAAGAAGCATTAGGGGATTAATTAACACTTAATGGTGGATTATAGCATGGATTTTGCACCACTAATTGGCTTCTTTCTAATCCTTTTAAAGGACCTTTTTTCTTCTTCTACCTTTAGTGTTTTGCTTTGTTAAAAGCAATTAGGCTAATGCATTATAATTTGTTTATTGTTAATTAATTAGTTAGCTAAGCAAATGGCAAGGCAAAGCAATGCCATCTTCCTCCCCCACCAAAATATATGAATTTATTTATTTATTTTATTTATTTAATGCTCTGTTTTTTTGTTTGTTAAATGAATAGTATCAAAGTTATCAATCATATGACTTTTGATTACTTGTGAGAATATGATTCATGTATTGATCATTGTTCGGACTAGTTAGATTAGTCTTCATGATTTACCTCCTTCGTATTGATCTTGAAACTAGCTGACAAGTCCCCACGGGATGAGATGTTGGCTAGTACATGAGGTGTTGCTATAATGAGGTCTAGGGGTCAAATCTTGGCTAGTAGTCAGGTTCCTACCCCCTTTATGCACTAGTCACTGTTCGGGCTGGCTAGACTGGCCCTCGTGATTTATCTCCTCCGTGTTAGTCCTGGGACGGACTGACGGGGGCGCTGGGGACGAGCGTTTCGCCTTTTACTACAATTGAAACTAGCTGATGAAGATGTTGAAGACGAGCATTTCATCTTTTGTCTTGAGGACATGGTTACCATGGTGATCCATTTGCACTTTGATTGTCACTATTTTTCCTCTTATGATTTTCTTTTTGAGAAATAAAAAATATATATTTGTCATTAAATAATGAAAAGTTCATTAGTAGTGCATTTTCTCTTTCTCTCTTTTTTTAATTATAGGGACAAAAAGATTAGATTGAGTATGATTTGATGATTAAAATTTTAATTTAGTGACAATAATTTCTGTTCATTAATTAGTTTTTTTTATCAATAATGATGGAGGACAATGCAAGCTTGAAAATGACATTGAAAAACACCTCTTAATTATCTCACACTACATGTAATTAAACATGACCATCAATCCCTAATCACTTAACTAACTCGGTTCATTTTGCGCGTACATAGGAACATGATTCGCGTCCTAAGTACAAAAGCATTATTAATTAGAGGAAACAAATGCACTTCCTAAGTAATTTTTCAATCAAAAATGATGAAGAAAGAAGTGTTAAGGATGATTTATCAAAACGAATTCAAATGAGACATCTAGGGAGAGGTCATCAATGGCTTTATGATATGTTTCTTATAAGGCCACTACAAAAGGCAACCTAGAGTTTATCTCCTCTTTTTTATGTAAATATTTTATTGTTATTTTTTTTCTTTAAAACAGAAGTGTATAAATTTTATAAGAATTGAGATGGATTCCTTGTTGGATTGAACTAAGGGCATTCCATGTCATTTGATAAATGCTAAGTAATAAATATTTGCCTAATTCATTACACAATTTTATTTGAACTATTTTTTTTAAAAAAATTAAATACTAAGGAATTTAAGTCAACTTAACATTATTTATATACAAAGATTATCAATGATGTTATGTTTGAAGTTGATAAGTTGTTTAAAAAATGAATTTATCTTGGGTAATGATGTAATAGTTAGATTTTTTATGAAAAATTAAAAAATGTAATATTCGAATCTCAGGAAATTTTTTTTTAAATAAAAAATGAGTCTAAGAATATTGATTATTTAGATAGGTTTTTATTAGTATTTTTTGATTTATTTTAATGATCGATAATAATTTTTTATAAAATCAAATAAATTATTCTAAATTTAATATTATTTGATTTGATTAATTTTATTTTTTTTAATAAATAAACTTAACTTGTATATTCTTCAAGATGCTATGATGACAGCCTCAAGATTTGATGGCTGAAGATGGAACGTCAAAAGTCATTATATTTTTTTTATTTATTTGATGGGCAGTGTCTATCCATTGAGTTGTAAAATTTGGATATATGATATAAAAAAAATATAACATGCATAATAATATGAAAAATTCAAAAATCAAGTCCATAATTAATTTGGTTCAATTATCTAATTGAATTGTTATATCAACATTAAATTAAGATAAATATTCAATGTTGGAATTCATTATCTAATTGAATTAAAATGGCAAAAAATAAAAGAGCATCCATCATTTGTAAAATCATCATATGAATATCTCATTTTTAATTAAAGTTAAATGAACGTCTCATTTAACACAAATTGCTCAAAATACCCTTACATGTTATCGAAAATCATCTGATCATTTGATCGCGTAGAGCTAGCATCTAACTTCTACAATACTAATTTTTTACAATTATTATTTTTTATATTTTGATTTTATTTTTCTAAGTAATAACCTAATTAAAATAATATTTCAACAAATAAAGTAAATAATAGAGACTCCATGACTCTCCCTGTATTTTAAATGAAAATTATTTAATTATAATCGATCATGTAAAAATTAGCATGTAACTTCTATAATATTGATTTATATCATTTTGATTTTATTTTTTTGAGTGATAATTTAACTAAAACAATATTTAAACGAGTAAAATAAATATATAGACTTCATGATATTCATTACATTTCAAATAAATATATTTTAATCATGGTTGAAAGTATAAAAATTAACATATAACTTCTACAAATAATATTGAGTCTAAGGTATTTTCGAAATAAAATTATAAAAAAATGCTCATTTGATATTTTTGAAAAAAAAATGAATGATAATTGGATATTTTTCCTAATTAAGGGTGTCCTTTTTATTTTTACCCAATTAAAATTACCAGACAAAGAAACCATTGACTTGTTAGTCTCATTCAAAAAAAAAAATAGTAATAA
This sequence comes from Hedychium gardnerianum, assembly GCA_038050645.1. Taxonomy (NCBI): domain Eukaryota; kingdom Viridiplantae; phylum Streptophyta; class Magnoliopsida; order Zingiberales; family Zingiberaceae; genus Hedychium; species Hedychium gardnerianum. The sequence continues at coordinate 20,551 of JBBUKS010228593.1, forward strand.
ATATTTATGACATTTTGTAATTTGAAATTATTAAAAGTTACTCTTATAATTAATTTTTATTAAAGTGTACATGTAAAATGTAGGAATTGACCACAAGCAAGTTTGGAAATTGACCGAAGGGTCAAAGAACGCATTGATTTTTAGAGACCTTTCTGTTTTACTCCTCTTATCAAAGTTGAATTTGTAATATCTTTTCTCTCTACTGTACATATAATTTTTCTCTCTTTAAATGATTAATTAAGTAATCAACTTTTATTTTTTCTTTTTCCTCCGATTAAATTTTTCTTGTTTTTTTCTTTCTTACTCCATGAAAATTTAATCCTAAAGCACCTTTAAAAATCCAAAATAAATAAACTCCTTACTATAAATTTATATTCATCCAATAAAATTAAATGAAAGGAAAATAGATATGATATCAAATCTTGATTATGATCAAGAAACACTATAAGCATAATGTGAGGAGATTAGACCCATCATTGAGCCTGATCTTTTCTCAGACCATGATCAAGTTAGTCCTGGTCTCCCCACACCATATCCACCATGTTCCTTGATCAAAATCATAGTTTAACACTATATTTATCTTCCTCTCACTCAATCCTACTGGATGGGTGCAAGTTTGTAAAAACCTAAATAATCTAGGTTCATCAATAAATTTTCGTCAAAATTTACTGATCGATCTAAAAAGCTCAAAATGCATCCATTTCAAATCATGTGGATTTTTAAGGTTGCAAAGAATCTAAATATGTCATCCATTACTTATTTTGGGCTCCCCGAAAGTGCTTTATTATTATGCTAACTTTTAATTAGACCAAGTTGAGTCTAATATGCTTTTAGATCAAGTCCAACATAGTCCTAGTCTCCCCACATCATGCATGTTCCTTGTTAGAACTAAAGTTTGATATCATATCTATCTTCCTCTCACTCAATCCTATCGGATGGATGCAAGTTCACAGAAATCCACATATGCTAAATCCATCAGTGAGTTTCAGTTAAAACTCACTTATCGATCTAGAGAGTTCATATTTCACCTATTTCAAGTCATGTGGATTTTTGAGGTTGTAATGAGTCCAAAGATGTCTTCTATTACTTATTTCGAGCTCCGCAAAAGTGTTCCAGGATAAAACTGTTGGATCGTTAGAGACGAGAGAGAGGGGGGGAGTGAATCTCATTCGATTTTTTTTTGTTCGAAATTCAAAGTAGCAGCAGAAAATAAATAGACACACTTTTTTTTACTTGGTTCGAAGCCCAGCTGACTCCTACTCTAAGAACCCACGACCCTTTGGATCATATCGATGGGTTAATCCACTAAAATAGTTCTTCTGAGGAAGCAAGGTAGTACAAGCATGCAAATTACTTATAATATGCAAGTATGAAATATACCGACAATAAGAAAATAAACTTCGGCGTGGTTGTCGGGTTGCTTCTCCATGTAGTAGAAGTAGCTTGCACGAACAACAGTAGCCGGAATAGAATGAAGCACAGAGGAAAGTTGTTTTTGGCTCGGACCCCGAGGGCTTCTTTTATAGGCTACGTTCGGTCGACTGAAAAACCTATCAGTCGACTGATCCTTTCGATTGACTAATCCTCCTATCGGTCGACTAAACCCGCGACCTTCCTTCTTTGTTATGATTTGATTTATTCGATCCAAGAAATCATGCTTGATCGGTCGACTGATAAAGCTTATCAGTCGACTAATCCCAGTGTTTACCTTTTCTGCATTGATTTGATCTAGCAGCTGCTTATTTCCTTCTTTGTTCGGTCGACTGATCCAGCTGATTAATAAACTGATCCCAGTGTTTACCTTTTCTGTGTTTGTCACGCCCCGGGAGGGTATTTATCCGACGAAAAT
>JBBUKS010228916.1:0-22385 GCA_038050645.1 Hedychium gardnerianum
CATTGTTTGATTGCCTCAAAAGTGTTTGACTTTGTGCCCAATCCCCCTGATGTTGATTGTCCTCCTGCTAAGAAGCTAGCAATTGACTTGGATCACCAGACTAGTTCAAGTGAATCACAAGTGCTATCACTGGTGTGTATGCATTGCTTTGGAAATGATCAAAATAATATTAACTGTTGTATATTATTTATGTTGGATTGTAGGTGGCTTACTTCACATTTTAGTTATCCTAATTTGATAAATATTTTTTTCTAATTTTCCTCTAAAATTGATGATATGGTATCCCACAAAATAAGCAACATGTGTGATATATACAACCATTTTATTACAAGATTTATGGTTGACATGTAGCTTTATCAAGGATAGTTGATGTGCTTTGACTTGCAAATGAAAAATTCTTTTTCTCTTACGTATATTTATGCAAGGCAAAATAACATAATAAGGTTCCCTGTTGTGCTTGTTATTTCTTCAAGTTAGAGTGAACACAGTGAAATAATAATAAAACAAATATAAGAAAGATAATTGCTAACACAATTATTTGGGTTCTAGATCCTACTCTACACCTTGATTTGTTCAGTGGATCAAATTTGGAATTGATACTAGAGAAACAACTTCTTTATCAAAGGCGGAGATATCTTCTTTACAGAATATGAAAATCAAAGTCATGTTAGCAGAGAAGTATCAAAAGCCTTAGAATGAGTGGTTAAGACCAAATACTTGTATGTATGAGTTGTGTGCATTTGAGATCCCTTGCTCCATCTGTAGTAGTAAGGGAGTATTTTAATAAAGGATAATATTACTCATTCTGATAGCTTCTAGCCGAGTTCAGCCGACTCAGCTAGATAAAATCACAAGCTTAGCTTATTTGTCACATTCAGTCGACTCAACAAGATTTTAGTTGACTTAAATCTTGTTCATTCGACTGAAATTCAATTAGCTACTTCAATCTATCCATCTAATTGTATTTCTATCAACTCAATTCAAATGGAGGGCAAGACTTATCTTTGTGGACAGGATTTTAGTCGACTCAATAGTCGAATAAGCATTTTAGTCGATTGGAACAAACCTTAGTTTACTAAATCTCCATTTTTGCTCAACTTACACCTTGTAAGCCCTCATAAAGCTCCAAGATCAAGCTCAACTGTAGACTACGACTAAGAAACCATGTTTCTCAGTCAAAGACTCTTAATTATGCCTAATTAACTCAAAAGCGTGAATCCAGAGATTATAACTTACACAATCTCACCCATCTCATTGTCTTTAGGTTGTCGTAGCTTTACGTTGCCTAAGATTTCAGCTCTCGTCAAGTCCTCAGTCCCCTAAATACATCAAGCCTTTGGCTCATTCTACATACCATCCTTCGCTACATTACCCGCGTAATTCACCTCTTACAACTGTCGTCAAAGTTGTTGAATCAACACTTTAAGCTCCTTGTGGTCTTTTGGATGTCTCATACCATTTTTCATTGATCTCCAACATCTTTGTGCCATCGCATCAAACCAACTTTATTGTGTCAGTTAACAATCATAATTTAACCTTGTTGAGTCACAAATTTCACGAGTTTCATGTACATCCTAACAAGTCCCTACAAATTTTATGCACACATTAGCAACTAAAAAATCTAACGTAAACCTTTTGCTAGACACATTAAAATGTCCTGGCTAAACACAACTACTAAAGTTTTGTTGTGGCAGGCCAAAATGAAGTAGTACTAGTGTTATGACAGAGTCCTCACACATGATGGTAGTGGTAGGGATGATGTGGAGGGGAAGGAGGGTGGAACTTAGATGAAGGAGAAAAAGTGGAAGGATTACATGTTCCAAATTGAAGTAGAAGACTGCTAGAACCAAGAGGAGAAGAAGGCTTCTGTCTTCAAATTGAAGTAGAAGACTCATGTGTCATCAAATGAAGACTTACCTCATCAAATGAAGCAGAAGACATCCACATTAGTAGAATAAGGAGTCTTACCTTGTTGAATGAAAGCCTTGCCTAATTCCTAAATGAAGAGTAGAAGACTTACCTTGTCAAATCTAGAAAGAAGACATGCGGGCCCCAAAACAAGGAAATTAGGTCTAAGTTTAATGACTTCATAGGTCCATGGGTTACCAAATGGGTTTACAGTTTTATTGTTTTAAGTAAAGTGAACTTTGTCCTGTGACTTCCATCTCTCATATACTACAGTGCATGAAAGGTGTGAACTCGGACGTAGGTTTCATTAGCGCCGAACAGAATAATGTTTTGCATGTGCAGATCAAAACAGAATAATGTTTCAATACATGATCAAGGAATTGTTTACTATTTCTTTCAACTGTTTATTTTGTAATTCTCTTACGGTATTTGTCCAACCTTTACATAGTTAATTTATACTCACTCGCACATTAATTGCCTCACACCAGTGCTTTATCTCGGGGTAAATACAAATATTTTCACTACACGTTTACCCATATGGAAAGCATGAACTCACAATCTTGACCAAGAAAAAGCAGCAAATTGCAATGCTGATATTTTTTGCTAGCAAAGATCGGAGCCTCTGAACTGATTCTATGTTTTCAGAGTCATGGTTTAAGTTAGATGTTGGACTGGTTTATATCTACTATTTGCCAGTCCAAGTACCGATATCAGAATGTATAACCATGATACAATTTATTTGGCATTTGTATCTAAATCAATGTTATGGAACTATAGGTTATTATATTGCAAGTATACTGATACATAGAGGAACATTCAACAACTGAGTAAAACCTTGTTTATAAGGATAACTATGGGCTTCCTATTTTATTAAGTAAATTAGGAGATATGCGATTTGTTCATCTTGATGAATTGTCTCACAATTTTGTGAAACACATGTATATATTTTTTTTATAGATCAGGAACAATTTCTTCCCTCCAATACTCCAATGACTATCATGATTCTAAAAACATCAATAGTCTGTTGAGTGGCTGCATCCAAGTAACACTTATAGTAGATGAAACAGTTAGTAGCCTTTTATACAAATGACATTATTTTTATTTCAAGAACATTATACTGCATTCATTTGATGCTTTTAATAATTTTTGCTAGCCTCACTTGCATTAAATCTTGTATGTTTCATGAGGTGTAACAGAGACTATGCTCCTTGGGAAAGTGCTTGATAACTTAGGGAAAACAACCAACAACCAAGTCTTATCCCACTAGATGAGATCGGCTATATAGATTCTTCTTCGCTATTGGGCTCTATCCCCTACTATATTATCATCTATACTTAAATAAATTTTATTTTATTTTATTATTGTTAATCAAATTTTTTTGGGTTTTCTTTCTCGTTTGATGTGCGTATCTGTCATAGTTTCACATCGCCTAACTAGAGCATTTATTGGTCGTCTAAGTATATGCACTTACCATCTTAAACGTGTCTCTCGGAGTTTTCCCTCAATAGATGCAACTCTGACTTTCTTTCTAATGCTCTCATTTCTTATTATGTTCATCCTCGTATGTCCACACATCCACCTTGACATTCTTATCTCTACAACTCTCATCTTCTACTCATGTGCTAGAGTCATAGCCCAACATTTAACGTCATATAACATAGCAGGTCTAACCGCCGTTTTGTAGAACTTTCCTTTAAGTTTAAGAGGTACTTTACGATCGCATAAAACACCCGACGCTCTCCTCCATTTCAACCATCATACTTGTATTCTATATAAGACATCTCTTAATTCCTCCATCGTTTTGCAAAAATGATCCTAAATACTTAAAGCTCTCAGTTCCAGATTACTCGTCATCTCCTATCTTAAAAGTTATCTCATTACGTCTAATATTGCTAAATTTAAATTTCATATATTCTGTCTTTACTTTACTAAGCCTAAAATTTTTCACTTCTAGTGTTTCTCGCCAAAATTCTAGTTTAACATTTACTCATTCAAGTATCTTATCTGCCAAAACAATATCATCTGCACACAACATGTACCACAATACTGTGTCTTGAATGTGTCCAGTGAGTTCATCTATAATTAATGTAAAAAGATATGAACTTAGGGTTGATCCTTGATGTAACCCTATCTTTATTGGAAATACTTCAGTTAATCTGCCTGAAGTCTTCACTCTGGTCGTTACATCCTCATACATATCCTTAATTAGTTTAATATATGTTATGCTAACACCTCTCTTTTCTAGAATTCTCCATATAATTTTTTTGAGGACTTTATTATAAATTTTTTCTAAATCAATAAATATCATGTGTAGATCTTGCTTTTGCTTTCAATACTTTTCAATTAGTTGCCTGAGAAGATGTATAACTTCTATTGTTGACCTTCCAGACACAAACTCAAATTAATTTTTGGTCACCGTGGTCTCCTTCCTTAATTTTACCCCAATAGCTTGTTGTTTGCATAATTTTGTACATCTCCCTTATTCTTATATAAGGAAACTAAAGTACTTATCCTCCCTTGATCAGACATTTTGTTTATTTTCAATATCATGTTAAATAATTTTATAAGTCATACAATACCTTGTTTTCCTAGGCACTTCCATACCTCTATTGGAATATTATCTGGTCCAACGATTTTTCCATTTTGCATCCCATTTAACGCTTATTCTACTTCTAAAGTTTGAATTTTACAATAAAAATTTAAATTTCTATATTCATTTAATTTATTCAAATTACCTAAGTTAAGTTGGTCACCTAAACTTTTATTAAAAAGTTAATAAAAATATCTCTTCCACCGTTCTTTTATTTCTCCATTATCCTATTGCATTCATTTGTAATACATCTTATTTGGATAAGATCTTTTCTTTTCCTCTCTCACACTTTAACTATTCTATAAATGCAATTAGTAAATGCAATTGTAGTAAATTATAGTCTAAATTATTGGAATTATTGGAATTGATAAAAAAAATACTAATATTAGAGAGCAATTATGTGAAGCTGCAATATATGAAAAAAAAAATGAGAAAAATAGGTTGATAAAGATATGAACACATTCAAAGATGACCAATAGATTGTATAGCTAGAAGAATTAAATCTATTAGGTGGAAGTTGTTAAGGATAGAGGGAGGCCAAAGAAACATTGATCAATATGATAAAAAGGGCAATCCGATGCACGAGCTCCTGCTAATGCGGGGTCCCGGGGAAAGGTCTATTGTACGTAGCTTTATTTTGATTGATCAATATGATACAAAATAAAAAAATAATTTAAAATCATTATTAATATAGCTTTTCATATGATAGAGTTAATGGAGGGATAAGATTCTCGTTGACAGCCCCGAATTGCAAGGACAAAGACAACATGCTGACAATGATGATGACAATCTACACTATGTTACGGCTTCCTGCTCATGGATACTTTTAGCAAATATCTTGCGGGCCAGGAGCATTAGTTAAACTTTGACATTGTGGGTGATGCAATCTGGAATTGTGTTACAACTAAATAAAACATAAAATAATTATCTAAGGTTCTTTGTTTCAGAAATCTGTGGAATATATAAACACTAATTCTGCAATTTAATGCCATAAAATCATACCAGTTCATGCATGTCTTTGATAATTATTTATGTTATTCATATCAAGCTACCTTTACTAATTGATAGTTTTGAAATCTTTTGTAGCTTATTGCTGCTGGTCCATTTACTACGACTGATAATCTCTTATTTGAGCCTTTGACAGAGCTGCTTGCATATGCAAGTAGGAGACAGCCGCAGCTAGTTATCCTGGTGAGACTAAATGATTGACTAAGACTTTCATTCTTTTGTTGTTATCCTAATATGTCTTGATAAAACTATAAGAAGTTACATTTCCTTTACTTTGGCAGATGGGTCCTTTTATTGATTCGGATCATCCGGAGATCAAGAAGGGAACCATTGATAGAGAGTTTGATGAAATTTTCCGCGTTGAAATTATTCAAAAGGTCTATAACTCTATAATGTAGTTACACAATGTTGATTATCAATTATCGCTATTGCGTGTCTTTCTTGACATATTTTAATGTAGTTGGAGGACTATGCCAAGTATATGGGTTCAGCTGCACATGTGATACTACTTCCATCAATACGTGATGCTCACCATGACTTTGTCTTTCCACAGGTTCCTCTTGCCACCCTTAGCTTTGACTTGCTTAATGTGTTTTATAATATTGACCTGCTACAAATCCCATCTTAAGGGGGTCCAAGGCGATTAACTAGGAAACATCAGCTTCCCACCTGCAGCTAGGGATAGGTGCATATCAGTTTACTAGAGAATTTTCAAATCTGACTTAGTAGAATATTTTTTAGATCGAAGTAAAACCAAAATTGATAAGATTCCAAACTAGCAACCAATTGGTTTTGTTTGATTTTCTTTGTTTTATATATAGATCGATAAATAGATAGATACTAAGTCTTATAATCCTTGCAAATATATGTATATATATTATACATGAATATTAGAGTGCGGATATACAAGGATGAATATGATAAGAAATGAGAATATTAGAGAGAAAATCAAAGTTGCACCTATTGAGGGAAAACTCCGAGAGACGCGTTTAAAATGGTATGAACACGTACATAGATAACCAATAAATGTTCTAGTTAGGCGATATGAGACCATGACAAATACACATATTAATTGAGGAAGAGGGAGACCAAAAAAGACTTGGTTAATAAAGATAAAACAGGATAAAATTCATTTAAATATATATGAGGATATAGTAGGGGATTAAGCTTAATAGCATAGGAGGATTCATATAGCCGATCTCACTTAATGGGGTAAAGACCGGTTGTTGTTGGTATATATCATATATGAACACATACAAACAATATTACATATACAATTCGGTATGTCATCTGATTTTGTTCAATTTTAAATTGGGACAGGCAAATAAACCAATAGATCAAACATTGTTTTGCTTTTCTTTGGTTTAATTATTCAGATTTTGGTTTTGGAAGTCATGGAACCCCTATTTGCAGCCTAGCCAAGTTAGACCTTGCATGAGGTACGGTTGCAGCTTGTATATTGGGCTAGTGATAGTATATAATATTATTAATTTTTTTATTCTTCATTCCTTTTTCTTCAATTGATAGTGGAAGAGTATTTCACATTAAAGATGGGATCGATGAATCTCTTTCCAATTGATGAATCAGATTCTGGATGCTAGTGATGATGATGTTAACATCCATTCGTATTAAATAGTCTTTTGAGCAATCCTTCACAGTAAAGCTATCGTTTATTTCCATACAGGATATGCACTTTGGCCGCACTGAGAAATTTCCATTGTTTTGACTGATTATTTTCAACCTAATGATTTGGATGGGTTTGTAACTTGAGTTTTATGGTGCCTGCAGCCTGCTTTTGATATTCATCTTACAGATGACATCAAACCTCAGGTACTTTTCTCTGAGATCTAGGTGATTTATTCTCTATTAATGAAATCTAATTTTCTTATTTTGTATTCATTACATTCTTGCTCCGGACTAAAGTTGTAGCTCGTCTTGCAGATAACTTGTCTTCCAAATCCTGGTTTCTTTAGTGCAAATGAGGTACTAAAGCTGCCATTAGATATTGCTTACTGGCCGAGTAAAAAGGATTTTCCTTGTGTTTGAAAGTACACAGTTACCCTTTTTTATGATCTTTTCTTACAAGCAAGCTGTTTCATTTTTCATTTTGGAGATGGTAGTTAGTATTTGATAACTTTTTTTATTTACTTTATTTTTCTTACATTTCTGTGAATGGATTATATTCAAGGTTCCTCTGGAATATTTGTGTAGTTTCATATGAACGAGGGCAAGTGTAATGGTTTATGAGCCACTTTTTGTATTTAAGACATTTTTCTTCTGAAATGTTTGCTCTAGATTGTTGTTTGTTGTATGCTCTCTAATACAAATTCATGAACTTCCTAACAGACCATTTTTTTTTACGAAAAAATAGATTCACTTCTTAACATCAGATCTTGGCTTGTGCATTTATTTAGTTGGTCCATAATTTCCTAGTGTTGTGCTTATACTTCAGTTTACCTTTCTTCTTCATCCTCCATTTTGTATTTATGCGCCATTAAATTTTGCTAGTCACCATTATCCTGTGCATCCCTGCATGCTATGAAAGTTTGATTCTTTGAAATCGTCATTGAATGACATTGCAAAAAACTATATTAGCTGGTGCTGACTCAGGTGTACTTGATTGATATGATACCCTAAGTGCAATCAATCAAATTGATGCATAATTCCTTTAGTGTCCAAACACAAGAATTGTTTGGAAAGCTCTGTATTTATGCATCATTGAGATATCTTTTTCTTGTAATGCATTTTCAAATCATATAGTCCAGGATTTGTACTATGATATTCTTTCAATACTCATATATCCACCCTTGCAGTCTTAGTCTTAGTCTTAGCCTCATTAGCCAACTTCTGTTTGTGTAGTTTCATTGTTTTTTTACAGTTCTGATTTAGTTTTGCATGTGATGCAGCAATATTCTTTACCTTATCATGTCTTCTATGAGTTTTAACAACTCGTGATTTCTAAGAGTCAGTGATAAATTGTTAGCCTGATGTGTCCCTGGTTAAACATGTTTATCCTGTGAGCAACCTCTCTTTCAAGGAGTGATCTTAGACCTATTTCATGTCAAAATCTTCTTGTTACTTTTCCGCTTTCTATTTTAGTCATTTAGTCTCCGTGTTCAGCATTTATTTGTACAAAACATTTAGATCTAGTTCCTTTTTCTGCTCTTTTTTTTTTCAGATTACCATTGGCTGTTGCACAGTTGATATCTTGAAACAACTCAGTGGCGAGGAAATTTCACGGACTCCCACTGACACAGTGTCAGGAGACCGTATGGCGCGTCTTGCAACTCATATATTACGTCAACAGAGGTAATTGAAATGTCATTTTTTTTGAATTTTACCAAAACCATGCTCATGTTACAGTGGATTCTCAAATTTATATCTGGTTGCAGCTTTTATCCACTACATCCACCTGCTCTGGGTGTTCCTGTGGACTTTTCGCTTGCAATTGAGGCTTTGGAGATTCCTCGTAGTCCAGATGTCCTAATCCTTCCCTCAGATCTTGCGCCATTAGTGAAGGTGATCTCAATACTTGCAACTTCATGACATGCACTTGATACTTTCATTTATGTGACGAGTAATTCAGTGCCATATGCTGAATAGACAAAGAATAAAGTGAAAAATAGTAATTCTCGTTGCCGGTATAGGATTACTCATTTTCATGGCTAACTGAAATCTGAGTAGAACCTGTATGTATAGTAATCAGATTTGTAGTCAATTGTAAGTAAAATTTGTAATTAGTTTTGGAGAATAAAATAGCTCTTAATTATAGTAAAACATAATAGCCTCATGAAAGGGGGAAAAAAATACAAGCATTTAATGTATCGGGAAACCAAAATAAAAACAAATATTGCATCTAACATCTATGAAACAAATTGATATTAGCTGCGGACTATGTACTTAAAAAACAACAAGTTTAATGTTTTAAGTATATTGCTACTGCAACATTTATGGTATAAAGTATTTTTACCAACATTGACTAGGCTATGAAAAATCTAAACTTAAATATGACTTAGAATTTGATAAACTTGACATGTAAAAACATTTTATTCCATCAAGGAATTGAATGGTATTAGTATATGAACTAAATGTTGGAATTGATAATTCCGGAAATCAGCTTCATTTTTAAAATGCTATCAAAGTGCTTACTTCTCCTTGTGCGCAAACAATGCATTCATACAGGAAAGTAATCTCTCTAATATTTGTAATTATTTGTGATGTTAATTCCTTAATTTAATAATATAAAGGATTCGTGTTATTTGATGTGCAGTTGTCGCATAAGGGAAGCGATGAAGAAGTGGAATGCTTGTGCATAAACCCTGGAAGATTAGCCAAAGGTATTGGAGGTGGTACTTTTGTGGAGCTTCACTACAACCGTGAGTCTGATGGGACCAATGCATCAATTATTCGTATCTAGTAGCTCTACAAAAGCGAGTCACTAGAAAGATTCTTGTTTAGTTTGTTAATGTCCAAGCTGTCGCATCTAAATATATAATCCAATCCATTCTAGTTGCTTTTTGTGTCAAATTTTCTAAAATTTAGTTATTACAATCTTGCAAGTTTACAGCATTACAGGGAAATAAAAGCAAGAGCAAAATTGATCAATAAAACAAACTTAACTCAGAATTTAAATCTACAACTCCAAGAGTTGTGGTGTAACAGTAGGACGTTTAGATTGTCATTTAAATATCGACAGTTTAATCTTCAGTTATTGTGTATTTGTAGATTTTTTTTTTAAATGGGTGCGCAATCAAAGATTGTTGGATTTTTGGATCGTTCGTTGTGAGTATTTTTTGATTTACTTTGATGATCGATGGAAAAAAATTTGTGAAGCTGGGTCGGTTGCTCCTAGAGTTAGCTTCTCAATTTATGTCTCATCCTTGCATGCTTGTTTGAACTATTGCTCTTACAGGTATAGTTGAGATAGTAAGTGAATGATAGTTTATCACTTGAAGTCGAGAGGTCAATCTTGAGACTGGTGGAGTGTAAATCTTTGCATTCTGTTTAATTTATTTTTATCCATTTGTTTTTTTAATCATCATGATTTATTTTTTCTATGTTAATATGAATTAGCGGAGATATTAGAGACGAGCGTATCATTTTTTCACCACATGCTTGTCTGAACTAGGGGAAAAAAAACTTTCAAAAAATAAATCCCGAACCACTTTTACATTTTCCCACCCAAGTCATTTTCTGCATTAGTGTTAATTCGTAAAAACCCTAACCTCTCCGGTCCCGACGAGTTTCCATCAACGGCGTCCCCTTCATCACTTATTCGTAAGGCCAACCAAAGCTCCTGCATCACCGACCAAGCTTGTGCATCACTGGCTTTACCACCGTCACCTCCTTATCTATTCTCCGGTAGCTTTGAGGTCCGGCTCGTGCGTCACCGGCTTCACCACCTTCACCTTCGTCTATGTTCCCCGACAGCTTCGAGGTTCAGCTCGTGCATTACCGGCTTCACCACCTTCACCTCCTTCTTTGTTCCCCGACAACTTCGAGGTTCGGCTCGTGCATCACTGGCTTCACCACCTTTACCTCCTTCTCTGTTCCACTTCAGCTTCGAGGTCCAATTTTGTCCCGACCCAATTCCATGCTCTGGTGAGAAACCGTAACCCTCTCCCCTTCTTCGGTCAAAGTTCCTCGTCTAGACCTCTACATTGTAATCTCCCTCCGGCAGAACTTGAATTTGCTTTTTGACTTTTCATCCGGCTACAAAGTCACTCATCTAGGATAATGTTTACAAAGTAAACTTAGTTTTACAAAAAGGTATTTGATTGAGTTTTATAAAGCTCAGTTGTTGTTTTGTTATATGTTATACTATAGGAAATTCAAAAAATTACATCAACTTCTGCAAAAAAAATCCAATTATCAACTTTGGAATAAAAGTTACACTTGATGAGTAAATAGGACATTTTATAGTTTTTTTTTTCTAAAACTTCTACATCGGGAAAGGGAAAGGGTCATTCAAGAATACATATCCGTGAAAACACATTAGAATTATAAGCATTGGCTCCTTCGTGTCTTTGCTGAGCATATTAGAAATTTCACAACTTAGGGGATTACTAGTCAACATATTTGAGAATTGAGATTCAGAAGCAAAGATATTTAAATCCTCCAACGTGGTGACTGTGTCATTCACAACAAAAAATGTAGCATTATTACTTGGAATTCTAGATGGAGACATACATGTCCAGATGAATTCCAATGATGCTCCTGGTAAATTATTTAAAAGATTTTTTTGCAAGGAAATAACTAAATCGATCCAGGTTGGAAAATCCGTTGAGGACATATTCTCTCTGCATGGATTCATATACGGATGTATTGTTATTTTGTAAATTTTATATTTTGTATATATTTTTCCCCCTATTTTGTTTGCATCTAGTATATATAAGATATCTTTAGAGATTATAGATATTGTCAATAATTTCGACAACCTAAGAAGTTATAATTGAGTTGAGGTAATATATAATTATATAATTCCTCAACTCTCAATATTTGAGAATGTTTTTTGCATTGAAGACTTCTAGCCCTATCGTTGGTCTACTTGTTATAAGTTTTGATTTGTTAGTTAATTTCTTTCATAAATAGGTAATAATATCTAATTGTTGAATTATGACATAGGTTTGGTTTCTTGAGCATGTCCCTATTCAACCGGCAAGCAACATCATAACATCGAGAATAAATAAATGGAAGTTTACTTATTCTCATATAAATAAAATAAGAGTTAAATTAGATAGAGTCTCACCTACCCAATAACCATCATGTGTATTTCAACTAATGCTAAATTCATGTTATATAGTTAAAGGTTTTAAATTAATTATGTATCGTTACTAATTTTGTAAATTATTGTTGATATTCTTCCTACTCCTAAGGAAGTTCATTTTCTTGGGACCCTCTCCTTATTCACCTTGAGTCTACACCACAATGGGGGTGAGACATCGGCTAACAATTTCATATATACTCAAAGAAAGAAGTTGAATGTTCACATTGCATTGAAAAGGAAAAAATCCTAAACCCTAAACTCCAAATTCGTACCCTCCCGAATGAAAATTTAGTTAAATTTAATGAATAAGTAGTTGTCATTATGGAAAGGGAAAGTTTTTCTTATCCAACTAGCCACCCTGCAAAAGATACTCATCTTGATCGTGTTTCAACCAATGTGATGAGGAGACAACATGATAGAAGTCGCTATAACCTCAGGGCCACTCCTAAAGATACATCTAATTGGTTAGCATTGGTCCCAGGTACAAAGATGATCAAGAGAGAAATAAATTAGGTTGAGGGGGTAACTTGGAGATGAAGTCTAGGGAGGTGGATTTTGGAATAAAAAATATTGGAGGTAAAGATTTTGATATACCAGAAGAGGATAGAATTATATCAGTCATAGACAAAACTAATTATGAAGAGGAGGCCTATAAAATACAAGAAGGGACAAAGAAATTAACACTATGAGATTGTATGTTATTAAAGTAAGTTAACATTTACGTAGTAATATTTAAGTTTGTTATTAACGGTATTTGCTTTTTTCCACTTTTTATTTTGTTAAATACATTGAGTTGTGTTTATTTATAGTATCTCAAATAAATAGAGTGACATATACATAACTTGTTGTAGGAATGTCAGAACTAAGCATGAAGTAACATATACACATAATTTATCGTAGAGATGTTAAAATCAAGCATGGACACCGTAAATACCTTTATTGCATTATCTTTTTTCATTACATATTAATTTTTCAAAAATCCAAATCTCTTAGGTATTAATGAATTTCGATCAAAACTCATTGATGAACTTAAAAAACTCCGATTAGACTCATTCCTACTCTTGTAGGTTTCTGTGTGCTTTGGAATCTAAATATGTCATTTTTTACTATTTTTAAAAAATTAACACCACTGATATTTAAGGTGTGATATTGATTTTTTTTTAAAAAAAATCATCATGTTGCTGATTTTTAAAAATCAACATCACAACGATGCTAAATTTAAGTTATGGTGTTGGTGTTTAAAAATTAACATCACAACGACATTAAAGCTGTATAGTGTTAATTTTTAAAAATTAGCCCAAAGTGATTTTTATTTTATTATTTTTATTAATAAAATCATCTTTTCGTTATTAATTTATTTTTTTTATCAATTTTCTTTTATATATTTTAATCTTTTATTAAAATTTTAAAATTAAAAATAAATAAATTTAGAGGATTATTTATTAAAGTTTAAATTAAAATTTAATTTAATTTAAGAGGAAAAAAGAGGGGAAATAAAAAAGAGAAAACATGTTGTATGCATGGAGAGAAAAAAAAAATCAGGAATTAGTAGAGGACTAAAATTGAAATTAGGTGAATAATAAAATCTTAATGCCCCTTTAGAAATTTTGAACCTTACGTGCACCCTTTGAAAAATTATCGGAAAATCTTTATGTTTGAAATAATTCAGTAAAAAATAAAATTTATTATTTTGATTGGTCCTCCATGTCTATCCCACATGGGGGTAAATTAAAAAATCGAAATAAAAAATAATGAACTATCGAATGCATGAGAACAAATTTAATGGGGAGAACGCGGGCGATATTAGATTCAAATCAGTGGTTAAGGGAAGCCTAATTTAATAGGCATCGCTGTCACGTGTAGGAAAGCAATGTAAAGTAACGAGCACTTGATTCATTCATATCTCTACAAGTTAACCGGACCCAGTCCCGATCCTTCCTCCTGCTTCTATAATTACATGCATCAACATCAATCAACATGAGATCCGCATCAAAATCTTACTTTTCGAATCTTTGGTATTTCGTCGCCAGCTCTTTGGTATTTCGTCGCCAGCTCCTTTTCTACAATCAAATGATTAATCAAATCGAGTAACGATGATCGATTCGATCCACAAAAGTTTTCCATCGACCTTCAGAATAAATCAAAAAATACTAATAGAGATTCATCCAAATAACCAATATTTTTAAGCCCGTTTCTCATTGAAGGAAAAATTTATTGCATCCTTTTCTACATCCAGTCTTTACTATTGGTTAACGATCAAGAAATTTTTTTTTTTATCATTATTAAAAATATGTTCAAATATCTTGATTGAGTATTATATAATTATTGATTATAATTATTATATTAAAATACTCTTATCAAATTAATTAAAATTATTTATATTTAATTAAAATCTTTTTAAATTAATCAAAATTATTTTAATATTTTATTTAATTATTATAATTATAATTATTATAATTGTAGCATCTATATTATAATTGCTATAAGGTGTCTAGTTGCCCCTAAGATTATGATACAGTAGAAGAATGTTTGCGGTTTAATTTTTAATTATGATGTATTTATAAAAAATTTCTCTTTCAAATGGAGCACGTAATCATGAAATATTAAATTTTTGGACAGTTCATTATAAGTATTTTTCATCTATTTTGATGATAGATGAAATATTTTTATAGGATCGAATCCATCGCTCAGATTCAATGTTATCTGGTTATTTTTTATTTTTATAAATCATCTAATTAGCTTCTAAAAACTACCAACATAATTACTACAAATAATATTAAAATAATTTTAATAAGTTAGAGTAATTTTAATTAAGTTTAAATAATTTTTAAATAAATTGATAAAAATATTTTAATATGATGATGCTTTATCTCTTATAATTGTAATAAAGTTAAAATGATTTTATTATGATTACAACTGCTATAAATTATGATCATAATTTTTATAATAGTGTTAAAGTAATTTTAATTAAATCTATTTTTTTTAACAAGTTGATAAAAAATATTTCAATATAATAATAGTTTTATATAGTATTTTTTAATCAAATTAATTTTAAAAAATAAAATAATTTTATTTTAACACATTATAATAATTATAATTGAACTCTTACTCGTTATGTATATAGCTACCAAAGTAATAATATTTTTTATTTATTTATTGTATTTCTACGAGTCATTTGAAAATTAATTTAATAACATTTGGGCGTTACTCAAAAGGAGACGTTCGATTTGATCGGTGCTCCTACATCGATCGTCGAATCTTCACTATCAATTCCAATAGTACAAAAAACTTAAACCCGTCCATTAATGCGTTTGTCAAGAATACGAAAAAGAGCTCCGGGGCTACTGGATAACGAAAATATTTAAATTATTATTTAAATATTTATAATTTAATTTTTAATTATGATATATTTATATATATATTTTTAAATGAAATAAATAATTATAGGATATTAGATTTTTAGTAATTTATTTTAATGATTAATAATTTTTTTTTATAGGAACAAATTGATCCTGGAATGTTATCTGATTTATTTTTTTTTTTAGAATACGAAAAAAAAACAAGGCGAATTCTTATTTGAACTCGAAGAAATACTCCTCCCTTTTCCGTTACAAAACTCTGCTGCTCTTTCACTCTCTCTACAACCGAGCTCTGAGCTGCCCCCAGTGCCCCACTTTCTCTCTCCATCCCCCCATCTCAATCTCACCTGCACCACCTCGCACTCCATTTAGCCTTCCACCACCCTCCCATCGTCACCACGCCACCGCCACCACCACCACCACCACCCGATTCTTTCTGAGGGAAACCACAGCAGGAAGTTCCCTCAATGGCCGGCTTTGAGGGTGTGGTCGTCTCTGATCCCTGGCTCCACAACCAGTTTACCCAAGTCGAGCTCCGATCTCTCAAAAACCAGGTACCACCACCGACACCACGATGCTTCCTCCTTCATTTTGTTTCTAAACATTTAATTTTGTTGATAAAAGACTTCGTTTTTACTCCAAATATTAGTTCCTTTCCGTGAGGAACGATGGTATTGGCGCAGGCAGCTCAGGGTCTCTCACTCTTCGCGATCTCTCGTCCTCGATGTCCAAGCTTAAGATCGGTGGTGGCGGAATTACCGAGGATGAGAGGGCTGTCTTCCTGAGAGAGTCCTACCCCGACCTCGATCGTCATGTCGATTTCGAGCTCTTCCTTCGGGTCTGTTCTACTGCTTTGTCTGTTTCTGCGCTTCTTACCTGTCACGAATCTGTGTTCTAGTAGCTTTAGTTGGTTCTAAGATTGGATCTGTCTCTTCTTGAAGGTGTACCTGGAGATGCAAGGGAAGGTTGGTGCTAAAAACTCGTCCTCGGCCTTCCTGAAGGCCGCAACCACCACTCTCCTCCACACCATCAGTGAGTCCGAGAAGGCCTCCTACGTCTCCCATATCAATAACTACCTCGGAGACGATCCTTTCCTCAAAAAGTACCTGCCGATTGATCCGATGACCAATGATCTATTCGAGATCGCCAAGGATGGTGTCCTCCTATGGTGATCCATTACCAAGTTCTTGTTGTATTTCCGTTGATTGTTCTTAGACATTGTTTGTTAGTAAATCAATTGTTTGGCATGTGCAGTAAACTTATCAATGTGGCTGTTCCTGGGACCATTGATGAGCGGGTGATCAACACAAAAAGAGTGTTGAATCTGTGGGAGAAGAATGAAAACCTTATGTTGTTCCTTAACTCCGCCAAAGCCATAGGTTGCACAGTGGTTAATATTGGAACACAGGATCTAGCTGAAGGGAGGGTGAGTATTTTTTATTTGTCGATATCTTAAAACATTCAACTTCTAATGTTCTGCAGATCTTTGGGTTTTTCCTAGTAAAGTAAAAGAGCCCACAATGTCATAAATTTGCTTTTGGTATTCTTCTCTAGTCTTGGCTGAACGGGAGCTTTGGTGTAACGGTAAAATTATTGCCCTTGTGGTCACATGTTCGAGTCGCAAAAACAATCTCTTGTAATGCAGGATAAGACTGTGTACAATAGACCTAATGTAGTCCGATCCTTTCTTGGGATCCTGCATTGAACAGAGCTTCATGCACCGGACTGTCCTTATTCTTCTAGGCTTGGCTATTTGTATATTAGTTGTTATTCATCTGGTTCGAAAATATTGTGGTTGATTTTGAAGGTTTCAATTAACCATATTCTTATTATCTTCTCTCCCTAAAAAAAAAATCAATACCTCTTTGTGATCCCTATGCATTTTCTCATAAATTTGACACAACTTGTATACTGGAAGTATGAGAAGTCATGTTAAATATCTCGAAAAATTGAATATCTATATATTTCACCTTAGATAGCTTAATGAAAAAGGAATATCCATGGCTTAGAGATATGTACTCTATGTCTTGAAAGCACCTACACATTAACTATCTTGTGCCTTGCCAAACTTGGTATGCCACTTTTATTTCTCTATATGGCTAATTTCTCATCATTAGTGATTTGTGTTTATCAAGGTCAACTACATATAACCAAGACCTTGATAAACACATCTATATCTTCTGCTAATTGTCTTATCAAACAAATTAGTTGATCTCTCTCCTGTGAAACCAAATTAATTCTCAAAAATATTTCTCATCTCTTATTCCCTTCTTTTAAGTTTTTTTTTTTTTTCCAAAAATTCATGGGTATGCAATTTGTAATTGGATCATAACAATATTTGACCTCACTACTAATTCATATTTTGATCATATGTGATTATCTTGCCAATAACACTCTGTCATAGTTTTTCAAATTCAAAATGTGTAACTGAACTGGATTCTATAATTGTACATGGTAGATCCTTCAAACAAGATTGCTACAAAGCTTAGGATGTTCCTTTTCCTTTTATGACTATTCTGTTTAGCAAAGATTGAAATTCACAAATAAACGGACATAATGACAAGAAAGGGCAAAGAATCACAGTAACTTTTCTGACAAAGACATGAATTATTCGCAAGGATTCTGCTATTTTTGTTGCTTTGATATGCTTCAGCTATTAATTTACTTTTCATTCATTATGTTTTCAGCCTCACCTTGTGCTTGGATTAATATCTCAGATCATCAAGGTATGCCCTATTATTGAGAATAGTTTCAATATGTTATTGGAGCAGAAAATACTGTTATGAATTTTAATTTCTTCCTAACAATTATTTTAAAGAATGGATGCTGACCTATGTTTCTGATTATACCACTATTAGATTCAACTTCTAGCTGATGTTAACCTGAAGAAAACTCCTGAGCTTGTAGAGTTGGTCGATGACGGAAAGGTTTTTGATATTTTTTCTCTTTCTAGCCACCATATATTTGAGAACTTTGAGGGTTGAAAATTTTCTATGTAAATTATCTTTGCTTCATTTGGATGTTACAGGATGTTGAAGAGTTAATGAGTTTGCCACCGGAGAAGATCTTATTGCGGTGGATGAATTTTCAGCTCAAGAAAGGTGGCTTCAGGAGATTGATAACCAACTTTTCCTCAGATGTGAAGGTATAACGACAGTTTGAAGGTTCATTCAAGTTCAATATGTATAATTCTTCTTCCTGTATCCCTTTGTATCCATGTGCCCTTCTCTCCCATTAATTTTCCTATCCCTTTTTCGTCTTAATAGAGCCTTTAAAACATAATCATAGGGAAATGGTCTCAATTAATTTCATTTCCTAAAATGTCCCAGCATCAATCTTTTAGATAGTGCAAAGAAAGAAATTATTTTTGTCTTCCCTCCTATCATTAGCAGCCACAACATCAATTATTGATCTTTTTTTCCAAAAATTTCTTGGCAAAAATCAAAAGAACGCTCCTCTTTCAAAATTTATCAAAACAATGCCCATCCATAAAATAGCCCTTTGTGCTCCACCTTTGAGCAACTTTGACCAAAACTGCACCACTTTGAAATAACTTTGACTAAAGCTCCAACGTGGTGAAGCTTTGATCAAAACTGCTCTCTACTCGTGCTCATAGGATAGTGTAACTCTAACATGGAGCAACTTTGGTCAAAGCCGCCCCACCATGGAGCATTTTTGACCAAAACTGTCAATAGGTGGATATATTTGGTGAATGAAAAGTTAAAATTTATTTAATTCTATTTTGCTTATTGGTATCATTTGTCAAACAGCTAAAAATTACCACTTTTCATCAACAAAAATGTTAAAGATTACTAGTGTTATTATTATGGTCTTTTCTGTTGCAGGACAGTGAGGCTTATGCATGTTTACTAAATGTTTTGGCTCCTGAGCATAGTAGGAAGCCATACCCGAAAACTGTGAAAGATCTTCTTGACAGGGCAAAATTAGTGCTTGAACATGCAGATAGGATTGGTTGCAAAAGGTATCTCACCCCAAAAGATATTGTCGATGGTTCACCAAATCTTAATCTTGCCTTCGTTGCCCATATTTTCCAGAAAAGGTAAGGTAATTTGTCTATTATATTCTACTAGATATTTGGAGTTTCTGAAATATATATATTCTAATTTAGAGAATTTACCCAAACTTTTACTTAATATCTTTTTGACATCTTTTACATGCTTATACCTTACATTAATGAGAAATCGATTAATCCCCTAGGTACACACCCCTTTTACCTTTTTATCGCGTTGTAATTTTATCTTTTTGGGGGTAAGAGAAATGGTGGGTCACCAATAGGTACTCATATAGTCATGGGTAGTCCTGACCATGGTTTAGAATTGATGGTTCAATGGTTTAGTACTATGTATTGGGGTTCA
The DNA here is from genome assembly GCA_038050645.1 of Hedychium gardnerianum. Taxonomy (NCBI): domain Eukaryota; kingdom Viridiplantae; phylum Streptophyta; class Magnoliopsida; order Zingiberales; family Zingiberaceae; genus Hedychium; species Hedychium gardnerianum. The sequence goes on from JBBUKS010228916.1 coordinate 20,008, forward strand.
ATGGTTCATTTTGAGCTCGAACTGTAATATCAATGTGCTGGTTACGATTCCCACACGTTGAACTGGGCCAACGGGGTCAACGGTAACTAGTCCGTTGATGCGGTTCTGGTTCTGGTTTGGACATGACCCGTGGACAAGTTTAGTCATGGGTAAAGTATTTTTTTTTTTTTGGATAAGTAACAATATATTATATCCAAAAAAAGTTACAACCAGATTGAGCAACCCCAATCAAGTTCATACACCAACATCCAACATCCACCATCCCACATAACTGATGGCAAACCATCATGCAACAACATCAACCATCCTACGTAGCTAGTGGACCCTCCCCTCAACCAGTATGTGATTGTTGTGTATAATCCGCAAGTGCACGACTGTCATCAAGTAATAAAATATTGATCAACGAGGACTGTTGATTAAGTATTAATTGTGTTTGTGAAGCTAGCTATCTAGAGAATCGAAGTTGTTTAAGTTCAAGAGAGAGAGAGAGAGTTGAGAGAAGGTTTAGAGCAATCGAGAGGTCGAGAGCAAGCAAATGGTTAAGGGAGAAATCTGGATTGGGGGAAATAATTTTAGGACTTCGGTTTCGCTATGATGTTTGTTGACATCCTAAGTATTGTTTACTTTCCTATCTCTATGTTTATTCACATGTAGGTGGACCTAAATTATCGATATAAACTTTTGGAATTATATCGACGTACTTATCCAAACTCGATGTCTCTTTTCGAGGAAACCTCGCTAGTATGATCGCTTTCCAAAAGGGGGCTCCCGTCATGGAGCCTCACGATTCACCTAGATTATTTCCTTTATTTTCGAATCGGGGCAAACCCATTAAGATCTGTGATAGCTAATGATGCTCCTTCTGGGAAAGATCGCCATCCCCTCGTGGCAAATCAGCTTACTTTCAAGGCGACATTGCTAGTTTGATTGTTTTCTGGAAAACCCCTGTCACTAGAGCTTCTCGGTCCCCTGAATTATCTCCTCTACTTTGTGACCAACTCTCCACATCCCATGACATTTATGGATCGAAGATTTGGGTTCATCTTTCGATTCTTCCCCGCATCTCATGAGATGCGAATGTGCAGGTTAGTGTCACAATTGTGTGTGCACAATAAGATGGAACATGAATACATATGTCATGCAACAGAGAAAGGTAAAACAAATACTTTATTCAAATGTCAACAATTATATCGAGCTACTTCTTAATCCTAAAATTTAGAGAACTACTTCATAGAGATGGAGTTACATCTGAGAGATATCAAAAATAACAATTTATAACTCAAAACTGGAAATAGAGAGAAGAGAAAGCTTATCCAAATGTTGTCGGTGTCTTTGGAAGAGTCTCCAAGCTCCGATGGTAGACAGACGGATCGTCGTGACGACCGGTGGAACGACTGCTCTTGGGTTCCTTGGAAAGGCAAAAATCCTCCTCTAGGAAAAGGGATGGAGTCCCAAATCTCAGATAACCTAACAAGAGTTCCCTTCATTCTTTTTATAGCTTCCCAAATCTGTTAGATCACGGGGCGCCGCCAAACTGACATTTTCGGTCCTTAAACTTGGTTTTTACGAGTTTCACCCTAAACCAAAATCTTGAAATTATCTTCAATTTGATATGTCGCGGGCTCCGTGGCTCAACTTGAGCTAAAAGTTATGCTTGTTTGAAGTTTGGTCTGCTGAATTGGGCCGTCGCAGGACAAATTTATACGGCCGTGTTCTAGGGTGAAAAGCACGGACGTGCTTGGGAGGCACGACCGTGGCGAATGCTCTGGATGACTCTGGAGTGGAGGAGGCTCTGGATGACTCTTGAGTGAAAAGTACGGCCATGCCTGGGAGGCACGACTGTGGCGGAGGCTCTGGATGGTTCTGGAGTGAAAAGCACATCCGTGCTCGAGAGGCACGGCCGTGGTGGAGGTTGTGGACCCCGTTTTTGCTCCGTTTCGTGTCTAATTTTGCCTTGAGGAACACGTTCATGTCATGGGACACGGTCAGAGCGTGTTCCTTGCCGTGGACTCTCATTGCAAGGCTTTTTTAACTCCGTTTTTCTTCGAATTTGTGTCCTATTAACAAAAACATGCAAAGAGATGCAAGTATGCAAAATATGCTCATGCAATGACACATAATGTATGCAAAACAATACTAAAAATCACGTAAGAAATACACATATCAGTGATCTATCAGAGAAGGCCCAAAAGCCTCCAAGGTCAATCAGCCCAGCTTATAAAGCTAGACCATCAACAACCCCAAGGGGAGAGCAACCCGCTCCTTGGTGGCCCGGCTCCTCTGGGCTATGTCCACAGCCCAGCCCAAGCAAATCCAGCAATGAAGATGTCTTGGAGTCCAGCATCAGCCCAAGATCCGGGTAGAACAGAGCACTCATA
>JBBUKS010229130.1:0-22382 GCA_038050645.1 Hedychium gardnerianum
AATTAATTATATGTTAAGAATTAGGAACTTGAGTTATAAAAAAACCCTTCGAATTTTCAATAATAAGAATAAAAATACGATGAACTGACTATTTAAAAAAAAAAATATTCCCTACAAACCCTAAACTCGAAATAACACAATACTCTTCTGTCTGTTTGGTGTCCTGACATGCATCATACATATGCATGCGAATCATTTCATATATTGGGACCTCTTCAAGTGATACATATATTTTATATAAAAAATATATAATTAATCGGATCGGATAATGTCGGATCTAGAGTGATCAGTCCGGTCCCATGAAAATTTCTCACCGGCCACCAGGATAAATCGGAAAGCGCTAATGAAGGCTCATCCAAATGATCAGCATTCTTAGGCCTACCTTTCATTGGAGGAAAAATTTCCTATAATATGCTGTAGCTGAGATTCAAACCTTAGATCTCTTGATTATTCATTGAAGAGCCTAACCATCGCATCATTGTCCGGAAAATATATTTTATATAAATATATTCCTATGCTCATCATTAACCATTTACTTAGGACTCTACTCGCTATTCTCATTAGGATATTCCTCTCAATTTAATAATCTCCCGAATATATATATATATATATATATTATATTTGGGGCAAATGTCAATTATCTTATGAAAAGTAGGCCCAGTGTTCAAGGTGCTAGTTTTAATATTTATGATATGAGTGTATATATTTAAGATTTTTTTAAAAAAAATATTTGATGATTAATTATAATTTTTTTTTATAATTTATTTTTTTTTATAATTTTAGAATGAATTATAAGAAGATTTTAGATGTACATAATCATCATCGTACTATAATAATTTTAATATTTTATAAATCAATATTCGTTGCAACATGCCGGGTCCCACCTTCCCGCCACTTTGATTCCATCTCGCCCGTCCATTTCCGTTTCCAGCCATCAGAAAGCATCACGAGAAATGTCCGGCCTGTAACAGTGGCAACCGTACAGGCTCCCTCAAAATTCGACACGTAGTCGGGCATGAGAGCGGCAGCACGTCGAGGTGCTGCCTGCTGCGCCGCTTCGTGCAGCGGATCCTCGTCTTGGCACCACGCCTGGCGTACGGCGCAGCCAATGATGCGTCGTAGGGGATGTGGCGGGAAGCACGTGCTGGCCCAGCCTGTCTGTCGCCGCCCCCTATCACCCCGCCGACGTACTCCCGGTTCCCTTCGCTCTCCGGTCCGGACCGGTCCATTGGGCCGTTCAGGACTGCGTTTTGTCGTTTCCGCTGGCCCGGAACAACGTGTCGCTTTAGATCCCCAGTGTCCGCGAAACATGGCTAATTTTCACGAGCCGGAAGCGTCTCCCCGTTCTGGAAAAGTAAAGCTGCGAGTTAAAAGAACACTTTACGAGGTGGTTTCCGAGGACGATCGGCGGTTTTCCACCATCGTCTTCTAGTTTCCGATCAAGGTAAGGCAGCTTCCTCCGCGCCCCTCTTCCTCCCTGCCGAAGTCGGCTTCGTGTGGTTTCCTTCCGCTGCTTCATCCAACTGGCTGCATCGCGAGTTTAGTTCTTACAGATGCTTCATCGATACTTTTGTTTGTTTTTCATCTGTTTTCTTCTGATTTTGCTTGGGTTTACTGGTTTGGTTTTAGTGCGTTCGGTTGCCATTGCGCTCGTTCATCCGGTTGTCTAGTGTAGGATGCGAGGAAGATAGAATTTCTGCTAGCGTTTTAGTGCAGGATACTGTAGATCTGCGATTCCAGTGCTGATGCTCGCAGATCTTTGGTTCTTTGTTGATTTTATTGTTTGTTACGGGAGGGGGGAGGGGTTATTTGACTGTCACTTTTGAGTTGGTTTTCAATTGAGCTGTGTGGACGCATGCTGTAAGTTTTCGTTTTCTGGTATTCTTTTTGGCTTCACTCTGCGAGTTATTTGTTTTTGGCACGGACAGGCAGAGATTTTGTGTTTTTGAAGTTATTTAGGAGCGTAATGACTTGCGCTAGCTCGTTTACTTGTTCGATAAATGTTGATCTTTAGCTGACTGTACATTGGAAGTATTTGATCTCTATGCTCAATTTTATTATTTCAACGGTGCCTGCCCAATGGCTTTTCCATAGTTCTCTTTTCCCTTTGAATGCTTTTGTTGTGATCGCACATGTATCAGAAAATATGACAGTTCGACAGTTCAGTGACTATTATATGGAGCCTCGACGTACTACTTTGATCGCAAATTAATATGTTCTGAAGAAAAGATAGATCATTACCCACTAACTTTTCAGGATTCACATTTTTGCTATTAAATGTTTTGCGTTATAAGCTATAGGGTACCTCTTAGATAGCCATGAGGAGTCATTCTAGATTTTGGGCTTATGTTCATTCCATTTGTGTTGGCCATTGGTTGTAACATTTGTATTCCTCTCGGTCCATATGAAGTCAACTTTTGTAAAATTCTTAACATACCTGTTCTGCATTTTTCTTATGGACTAAGCTTTCTTTGATAGTTTTATCTACAAGCAAGGAAGCTATAAGGAATTATTCTGTGGTATTGCTCATACTTAGTATATATCTATTGTGGTGGTTTGTTTAATTGGTTTCAAGTTCTTCCTAGTTTTTCTTTCTATCATTGCCATTTGAATCCCCCCTATTTGTAAAAAAAGTAATCCAGCTTTTGGTCATTGAAGTGAAATCAGTTCTTGTAGTAAATTTTGTTCATTCAAGTTTTGTTTGTGGTAGAGTCACAGCTCTTTGTTTCAGCAAAATTTGCATCTCATTAATTGTTTCAACGTGGAACTACAATGATAGTTTCAATATTTCATTTTGATTATAGACCTTCTTACTAGTAAAATTACTTGTTTTTGACTGTTATTCTTTGTTTTACTCTTTTTAATTTCTGCATTCTTTCGCAGTTCACAATATGGTGAGGAAACGCAGAACTGATGCTTCTGGCGCAGGTGAGAGCTCAGAATATCAAGAGACAAGTGGTACTGCAGAGCGGGCAGGGCCTCAACGACCCTCAGAGCGGGGGCCTGCTCCACAACAGCAGGGCACTGGTAGAGATAGAGGTTGGGTTGCTTCTGGTCCTCAGCAGACACAACAAGGTGGCCGAGGTGGTGGTGGGTATTACCAGGGGCGAGGCAGCAGCCCCCAACCTCATGATCCAGAGCAGCCTTTTACACCATCTCAGTACCAAGGCCGGGGTGGGCCGCAGTTTAGAGGTGGAATGCCCTATCAGCAACAGTATGGAGGACGGCGTGGTGGTCGTGGTATGGCTGGGGGACGAATGTTCGACCCCTCTGCTGCAGGTTCCTCTAGGCCACCGGTTCCCGAGCTGCACCAAGCAACGCAAGCTCCGTATCAACCCACTCAACCTGGACCAGTGAAGGCAACTTCTTCACAGCAGTTGGAGATGTCTCCTACTGAGATTGAAGAACCGTTTCAGCAACTCTCTGTGCAAGGTGAATCTTCATCTAGTCAAGCAATCCAGCCAATAGTTCCGCCTGCTTCTTCGAGCAAGTCTATGAGATTCCCTGTTCGTCCTGGGAAAGGTACCCATGGAGCTAGATGTGTGGTTAAGGCTAACCATTTTTTTGCTGAACTCCCTGATAAAGACCTTCATCAGTATGATGTGAGTTTACTTTGTGTTCCTAATACATGTGCTTTACTGGCTCTTTTTCACGTGCTCAGTTTTCACCTGTATGTTGCACAAATTTGATATCAGGTATCAATCACTCCTGAAGTATCATCACGCGGTGTAAATCGCGCTGTGATGGAACAGTTGGTCAAGATTTATAGACAATCATATTTGGGAGGACGTCTTCCAGCTTATGATGGAAGGAAGAGTCTATATACTGCTGGTCCTTTACCATTTACCTTAAGAGATTTTCAGATCATTCTAGTGGATGAGGATGATGGTTCTGGGACAGAAAGGTGTTTTATCAGACCAATTGATGAGCATGTTTATAATTGTTTTAATCTACTTTCCTTCTTTACTGAAAAAGTAATTCATCAAATAATCAATTTTCTTTTCCAGGCGCCAGAGAACATTCCGAGTTGTCATTAAATTAGCTGCTCGCATTGATCTTCATCACCTTGGGATGTTTTTAGCTGGGAGGCAGGCTGATGCTCCTCAAGAAGCATTGCAAGTACTGGATATCGTACTTCGTGAACTACCTACTGCCAGGTCATATTAGAAGGATTGAATAATTTGAATGTTTCACTTATGACTCAAAGATCTACGGTGGCTATATGTTGATGTTTTGTAGATTTTTGCCTGTTGGACGGTCCTTTTATTCACCTGATCTGGGAAGAAGACAACAACTTGGTGATGGACTGGAAAGTTGGAGAGGTTTTTACCAGAGCATTCGCCCTACTCAAATGGGCCTTTCTCTGAATATCGGTACTGATTCCACCTGTCCATTTACCAGTCTAATTGTGTTTTGTTTTATACTGGTGCTACTTTGTTTGCACCAATTGTTTCTTCTAACATTTCTATTCATTTTTTTTCATAGCTGACCATGATCATAGGCACTATGCTGCTGCAATGCAACGTTTAATTTGTCCATGTTTTAGTGACAATCCTATTGAGTAGGGCATAATAAATGAAATCGTCTAAACTAAAATAGTATACTCAATTGTTCATTTATCTTTTTATGCTGAAGTTTGTCTTTTCATATTTCTACACACAATAAAAAATCAATATTTATACTGAAATTCTTTTTTAAGTTTTCTGTACGGTGACTCATGGCTAAATGAGGCTACACATTCCGTTAGAATTATGCACCTGCGGTTTGTGGCTGAAGCTTCAGTGAAAACACAAAATTTGCATCATATAATGAAATTTTCTTTAAATTGAGTGCTTATTTTATCCTGTAAAACTTGCAAAATATTGGTTAATCATTGAGATTTAGTCAGATGTCGACTTGTGTGAATATACATTAATTAACCCTTACCAATCCTAGGCTTGCTGTAAATTTGCCAATTTATTGGTTTGTGTTCTGACTGCTCATCTTCAATTAAATTCCAGTTGATTCAGACTCCATATGACTGGGTTGCTGTTAGGGTGGTTCTCTCAAATTTAAATATAATTTTTTTCAACTTTTATTTTCATCTTGCTGCATTGTCTGACCCCAATCTTCTAATTGGGTCTAAGAATTGATTTATACTCAATTAAATTCCTGATTATTCTGAATTATTTCACTACCCTATAATTGTTTCAATTTATCCACATTGGTCTCTTTGTTTTTCTATTGTCACTAATAATATTGCTGGATCTAATTATAAATTTGTGAAGATGAAGCTTTCATATTCAATATGCTGATGCTGCTTCCTACAACTAATTTATTTCTTTTGCTATAGTTCATTATGTATTTAGAGTTGTTGATTGGACTTACTTTCTAAATTTTCTTTGCAATGCAGATATGTCCTCCACAGCCTTCATTGAGCCATTGCCGGTTATTGAATTTGTTATTGAGCTTCTTAATAGGGATGTCCAATCAAGACCTCTTTCTGATGCTGATCGTGTGAAGGTTTGGTTTTGATTTTTTTATATTTCTTAATAGACAATAAGAATTTTCTTTTTAGCTTTTTGAGTTTTCAAATTGATTTGCTTTACAATAAAATAATTCCTTCAATAATTTCAGTTTGCGCTTCTCAATCTCAGCCATTTTATTTACATATCTATTTGTTTCATCCATTACTTGATGGTAATCTAGGTTTTATTATAGCTGGTCATTTTATGTGCTCATGCAGATCAAGAAGGCCTTGAGAGGTGTGAAGGTTGAGGTCACTCACCGTGGGAATATGCGCAGAAAATACCGTATATCTGGTTTAACATCACAGGCAACTAGAGAGCTAACGTAATAATTTCTTTGGTTATTCAAACTATCACCTAATTATTGGTAGAAGTTGTATTAATATTGCCTGATTTTCCTTGAATATCTGAATGACAGTTTCCCAGTTGATGAGAGGGGGACAGTGAAGTCTGTAGTACAATATTTTCAGGAGACTTATGGTTTTACTATCCAGCACACAAATTGGCCGTGCTTGCAGGTTGGAAATCAGCAGAGGCCAAATTATTTACCTATGGAGGTCAGTATCTGTCATAAAAATGCTGTCTGTGGTGTTTTTATCCATGTAACCCAAATTATATATTTATTGTTGCATATGCTTTCTTTTAAACTCCATAATAACAAATTCCATGCTTATATTTGCGTGTAGATATATGAAATATTATTGAAAAGGGGAATGCATGATACTTGTCAGGACCTCTAATTGTTTGTAGGCTTGTAATTAGTAAGGAGAGAAATGTCTGCTGACCTTTTCTTATCTCTGTAGGTTTGTAAAATTGTGGAAGGTCAAAGATATTCTAAGAGGTTGAACGAGAGACAAATTACTGCACTCTTAAAGGTGACATGCCAACGGCCTCATGACAGGGAGCTGGACATCTTACAGGTTATATTTCATCTTGAACTTTTGTTGTTAGTTTATTTCATGGTTGCTGTTTCAGAAGAAAGCAATAACTACTTGATAAACCTGTGCTAATTAGTACTGCTAGCTCCATTTTACTGCTGCGGTGACTAAGTTCATGTGATGTATTATGAAGGGGTCAATGGTCTGGGTTTTAGGGCCATGTTGGATGACATGTTATAACACAGGAACCATGTTTGATGATCTGTGATCTTGCAAGTTTTCTTGGTTGCCTCTGAACTCTTATTTTGAGTGGTTCTTTTATTTTTAGGTTGGTAGAATTTTTCAGAAAGTTTATCCAGATGACTCTGGTGCTGTTCCTTACAGTGAAGTACACAGAACAATGATAGATCACTTCTATTAGTGGTCTAGGAAGCCTATCCATATCTGATTCACTTTCTATATACACCTTGTTCAATTGATTTAATTTCCTGGTTATTTCTATCAATTTTTAGTTGTGGGCTGTACATATATTATGAACTCATCTTGACATGGTTCCTATAAAATCCAGGAATTTAAATGAATGGGTTATCGTTTTTTATTGATTCCTAAGGTTCTTGGTTTAATTTTTTGTTATATTTTTACGTAGATTGTTTCTTTATCCTTATGAAATAAGATGTTATTTTATATCTAGAGTTAATTTATCATGATCTATTTGCATATTTGGTTTGTGTAGCTTTAACTTGGAATATAAAATTTGTGCAGACAGTTCACCACAATGCTTATCATGAAGATCCTTTTGCTAGAGAATTTGGGATCAAGATTAGTGAGAAACTTGCATCAGTTGAGGCCCGAGTGCTGCCTCCCCCTTGGGTAATTAGAAGACAGAAATGAATTGTGCTATTTGTACCTTCATTATTCCAGTGACTTAGTCCTCTTGTTGTCCTAAAATGGTCCAACATTTTGAAGTTCTGTAACCTTTTGGTCATGCAGCTTAAGTATCATGATACTGGCAGAGAAAAGAATTGCCTTCCAAGAGTTGGCCAGTGGAACATGATGAACAAGGTAATGCATCTGATTTCAACATTTCTAGGTTTTGCACTGAATAATGATTTCTATAGAATTCTGCTATTGGCTTGTATAGTGACTATCTTTGGCAATGAAGTTTTGTTCCCTGTATGCATGTAGCAAATTAAGTATTTTTTTCTGAAGCTTATGTACTTGCAATTTTGGGTTAAGTTAGCTGCAAGAGATTTAATATATGACTAATACATTTGAGGATAATTATTCTCATTCATGTTCTAGATAACAAATGCATCAATGTTAATTTCACTACTAGCTGCTAGAGGATCACTAGATGACTGCCATGTTCTATTCCAATTCTTATATTATTCATTTGGTACTTCTATGTACATGTATGAAAATTCAACAAATGAGTTCAAATTTAGCCCAAGAAACAATCTTAATATCACAATATTCTCAAGTCTTGATCTTTTTAGGCTTTTTTTAGCTGGAGGTAGAAGAGGGAAAATGGATTTGGGGGAGAGGGTCAGGAGAAGAAAGCAATCCATCTTGTCATTAACTTGGTCAGAATGAATTTGAACGAACTGTGAAGCAGTGAATTTTTTTTGTCATCTCTCCTTTTTTTCCTATACATCTACCATTTTGGATGAGTGAAAATGGAGAGGAAATAGACCCTCTGCATGCTCTTCTGCCCTCCTTTAGACCTTGTTTCTTTGGAAGGATGATGAATGAAAAGATGGATATCTAAAAAGCATGGAAAAGATGAAAGGGAAGAATGTGAAAAAAAATTATTCTTTGAGTTGTTTCCTTGAAAGTATATAGGATGGATGGATAGATTTATCATACTTGACAAATTTTCATTACTTGTTGTCTTGTTTTGTGCTGTTGAGTTACAAAAGGTAGAGATGCTCATGCTTAAAGTGGAAGATGCCTCGGTATATTTCCACAAGTTGTTCAAACTTGGTCATCTCTTGGTTTACAGATTTTAACAATCATATTCATGAGATGAGTTTAACCGTACGGGTATCTCATTCTACCTAATTCTTCAGGTCATTTAGTTGGCATGCGTTCGTTTCTTTCATTAGAACTCCTTGTTAGTTACCCCAATAGTAAGGAGGAAATATAAGATCTTTGATTAATTTACCATGTTAATGGTTCTCCTTCATTTCTAATTGGCTGCTGATAATCCATGTCGGGATTTGATAAGTAGCTTGACCTTCCAATTCAGAGAATAAAAAAGTAGCCTAGTTATTGCTTTCTTTCACTAATGGTTACATTATGGCATATCATCTTAATTAAAGTGAAATCTAAGATTTGGTAAGAATGCTCTCTAGCTTGATTAATTCAGTGTTGCAATTTTTGTATTTTTTTTTATGATGCAGATATATTAGAATAGATTGTTATTTGGATGATTTAAGCTCATTTTGTTACTTGTTCTAAAATTTGCAGAAAATGGTAAATGGCGGGAGAGTGAATAGCTGGATATGTATCAATTTTGCAAGAAATGTGCAAGATAGTGTTGCTAAGAGATTCTGTCAGGAGCTTTCCCAGATGTGCCAGATATCAGGAATGGTATGTTCAACAGTTTACTACATCCTACTTAAATTCCAAATTAGCATATCAGAAGGAAAGCCCACACACAATTATTTTTTATCTAAATGTTTTGCAGGAATTTTCTCTGGACCCTGTACTTCCTCCTTTAAGTGCTCGGCCTGATCACGTTGAAAGAGCGCTGAAAGTGCGCTATCATGATGCAATGAAGATACTCCAACCTCAGGGAAAGGAGCTTGATTTGCTGATTGTAGTATTGCCTGATAATAATGGTTCTCTTTATGGTATGATGTCTTGCACTTGATCTTGTTTCTATACAACTTGATATTATTGCTGCTTGTGAAACATCAGTTGGTCGAACCTTTTAGCTTTCATTTTTTTTACTGCTTATTCTCTTACTGTATGATGATATTTCATGGTGATCACAGGTGATTTAAAGCGGATATGTGAGACTGACCTTGGTTTAGTTTCACAATGTTGTTTGACAAAGCATGTTTTCAAGATGAATAAACAGTACCTTGCCAATGTTGCTCTCAAGATCAATGTAAAGGTGAGTATGTGGAAAGTGAATCTGTTTTTCTTGTCTGTTTGTATTGCTAAGTCTTGGTGCATAGGTTGGAGGAAGGAACACAGTTCTTGTAGATGCCTTGTCAAGGTGCATTCCCCTTGTTAGTGACCGGCCAACTATAATATTTGGTGCTGACGTAACACATCCTCATCCAGGGGAAGATTCTAGCCCTTCTATTGCTGCTGTGAGTAAACCTGTCTCATCCTCTTGCTTTATGTATAGTTTCATTGTATTCTCATTTTCTTGAATATATTTGGTTCCTCAGGTTGTTGCATCTCAAGATTGGCCTGAGGTAACAAAATATGCTGGATTGGTTTGTGCTCAGGCCCATCGGCAAGAATTAATTCAAGATCTGTGTAAGGTCTGGCAAGATCCGCAGCGTGGAACTCTTACTGGTGGCATGATCAAGTATGAATTACAACCAATAACCAGTGCTTAATTAGAACGTTGGTTCTCTTTTCTAATTTACTTGGCTGAGCAAAGCATCTGACACGTGATATATCCAGAGAGCTGCTGATTTCCTTCAAAAAGGCTACTGGACAAAAGCCTCAACGGATTATATTTTACAGGTATGAATCTTTGGAAGTTGACTTATAATTACTTCTGTCTATATTAACATACTGACATCTTCAAGGGATGGAGTGAGTGAGGGCCAATTCTATCAAGTTTTACTATATGAACTGGATGCAATCAGAAAAGTATGTTTGCTCATTTGTTTGTATCAAGGTTCTTATATCAGTGTTTTTGTACTAATACTTCATTTGTGGTTTAGGCCTGTGCCTCTCTAGAACCAAACTATCAACCTCCGGTGACTTTTGTGGTGGTCCAAAAACGTCATCATACTAGACTGTTTGCTAATAATCACAATGATCACCACTCTGTTGATAAGAGTGGAAACATAATGCCTGGTTAGTTTGTTTGATAGCGCTGTTATGGTTGAATTTTGTGGTGTCATTTGACTTATCACGACATTTCTATTTTGTATTTTGTTCAAAGTTTGTTTTCATATAGAGATTTATACCTTCAAATTCCAGGGACTGTTGTTGATTCTAAGATCTGCCATCCAACAGAATTTGACTTCTACTTGTGCAGCCATGCTGGCATTCAAGTAACTCTTCTCATAACTATCACCTTTTTGTATGATGTACTTAATGCATAAAATCATGTGAGCCCATTTGACAATGAGGTTTGACCATATACTTGCTTGAAGGGTACTAGCCGACCTGCCCATTACCATGTCTTGTGGGATGAAAATAAATTCACAGCAGATGCGCTGCAAACTCTGACAAACAACCTCTGTTACACGTAATTATTCTACTTCAATTTCTCTACCGGTATTTATAGTTTTATATACCCTTTTAGACCAAGTCTTGAAGCTTCATAAATTTGCAGCTATGCAAGGTGCACTCGTTCTGTATCTATAGGTATTGATTCTACCGTTTTTTTTAGAATGTTTCTCTGAACTTTTACATCTTATGGCATAATTGTTTTTTTTCCTTGAACAGTGCCGCCTGCGTATTATGCTCATCTAGCAGCATTCCGGGCTAGATTTTACATGGAACCTGAGACATCAGACAGTGGCTCTCTGGCAAGTGGAGCAGCTGCTGGGCGTGGAGCTCCGCCTGGTGGCCCACGGGCAACAAGGGGTCCTGGTACTGCTGCTGTCAAACCTCTTCCAGCCTTGAAGGAGAACGTCAAGAGGGTCATGTTCTATTGTTAAGCCTACTATCTCTGCTGGTCTATATATTATGCCGAAGTTACTTATTTCTTGCACTAATCATGTTTAAGGTATATGCTTTTGTTTGGCTGATACTTGAAACTTTGGGAAGAATTGTATGCGTACACATATAAGACATATTTTGTTTGATTTAAGTATTTGTGGATGCACGAGATACACTGGCCTTTTTGACATGATCCTAACACAAACGGGCAATGACATAGCAACATCAAAAGATAGTGAAATGGTGGCTTGGTTGACTCGCCTGGGTGAGTGATCATGCTGTTTCAATTCATTTGCTTTGCTTGGGTTTCCATGTAAAAATGCCGAAGAAATTTCGAGCTTGCCTTTGCCCCGTCTTTGATGCAGTTTTAGCCAAAGGTTGTGCTGCCTGTTGTTGTGCTTCATCAGATGCTAATGGAACTGCTTTAACCTGAAATTTCTCCTAAAAATTAGAACTGTATAAAATTCCTCACTGCTTATCTACTATCAACTGCAGACTGACCAGGTTTCTGTAATGGACATTGTAGAACAGCTGCAGGTGCTTATGTTTGATATTCTTCTCTTCCTTGTTGAGCTGCCTCCAGAATCCATAGACCGATCCCATGTTCAACACTTTGGTGGCGTATATCTTCCAGGTGTAGCTGCAAATCACAGTTCCTTTTTTCCTTTAATCTGCGATAGTTTGATCGCTTGCAGCATAAGCTGGATAGACCGACGCAAGTTACCATTCATATATGCGTTGGAGGCCGGCCGTGGAGATCTTTTTCCAGTAGCTCTTGTCCTCCCTGCACGTCTCGAAAAAGTCAGCCATTTTGCTGCTGGCTTCGTCTCCGTTGGTGGGGTTGATGTGGAAGCCCGAAATGCCGTCGACGATGATCTCTGCCGGCCCTCCCTGATTCGTCGCAAAGGTCGGCAAGCCGCAGTTCATGGCCTCAATGACCGTCAGCCCGAATGCCTCGTACAAAGCAGGCTGCAGGAGAAGAAGGTAAACCTCTCATCCATTTCTACGAGCAGGCAGAGTGCGTGGTGGCAAACCTGCACGAAGGCTCCTCCGGTGTCGGCGATGGACCGGTAGAGCTCGCCGTTGCGAGCGCGATCGGTTTGCGCTGCGATCCATCGCATCTGACCCTTCAACTGGTACTTGTCGATCAAAGAATGCATCTTCTTGATTTCGCTGATCTCCTCCCTGTCCTTCGATCTGGAAGCATCAAAGAAGCCAGCCACTACAACTAGGTTGACGAGCTGCCTCAACTTCTTGTTCTTACCGTACCACTCCACCAACCCAGTTATGTTCTTTACAGTGTCGAGCCTCGCCATCGAGAAAACGATGGGCTTATTTCTATCTTCAAGGTATCCCCTGCGGCCATCCCAAATGCTATCAGATAATCAAAATCAGAAAAGAGATGCAAGAATTCTAATGGAACAGGAAGATTACATGTGCTCATCATTGTCCATTTTGCTGTACAACAACTCCTCAATCGCCGGATGGAACGAGCTTAGACGCTTCTGTTTTTGGGTGAAAGGGAAGTAGATAGATTGATCAGCTCCAGGGGAGGCTATGTTGAACTTCGGATCGAAGACGTTGATGCCGGTGGCAAATCGGCAAAGCCCCGGAAGTGTAAACGCATAGTGGCTTTCATACTGCCCTACCTTGTCCTTGCTACAAAGGTTTCCCTTTTATTATCCAGTGTCACAAAGCATCACAAGCTATGCCATAGTCTCTCGGAATCAATTACCTTCCTGCAATTTCTTGATATGTGCTCGTGATGATGAAATCAGCGGTGTTCATCGAGATCATGTCGGCTGTGAATTGGCATGAGAAATGGTACTTTTGATCAAGTTCTTTCCACTTGACATCAGAATCTTCATACTTGGTCTTCTCAAGAGCATGCGCAATGGTTCCCTGGTTGGTGTGATTAGTTTAGACTTTAGATACCATCTATTAGATGCTATGTAGCATTCAAGATTGCTCACCTGAGTAACTCCAAGATTGCTCGCCACGAGAGAGGCCACCAAGTTTCCATCAGTGTAGTTTCCAATGATAAGATCTGGTTTGCCTTCTAAGATGTCAACTATTTTAGCAGCAGCATCCTAGGGAGAATTACACATGGTCAACGATTTTTTCCTATCTGCTCAAGCCAAAGTGTGAACGACTTGCCTGAGCATATCTCTCGAGGTAGGGATAGATGTCGAAGCGAGACACCCACTGGCGTAGTACACCGGCTCCGGTCGTGAATGGTATGCGAAGGATGTGTGAGTGATTGGTGTTGAGAATTGGCTCAAGCTCTTGGTTGCATTTGGTGCCCTTTGCTTCTGGTATCAGCCTAGTTACCTGTAATTCGCCTAAGTTTTGTCAGCCTTGTTTCATGTTAGATTATGATTCCCGGTATATGATTTCGAATGCATCACTACTTAAATTACCACAAGAATCCGAGGTTTGAATGACAATCCTTGCTGCTTGATCCTTTGTAGCAGTTCCTCCTCAAAAGCCTTGACTTGATCAAGAATATAGACAACCTTATGCAAAATAGCAGCATATAGCCATAAGACTCTAGCTCAGATGTGAAGTCTACAGATTTTGATTTACTTCCATAAACATACCTGTCCGCCGGTGTCGGGCAAGCCAAGAACATCTGCTTGTCCAAAGTAGCCATGGGGTGAGAAAATGACTATGTTTAAAATACAAGGGACTCTGGCAAAGAACTTCTCCATATTGACAGGATCTGGTGCTTGAAGAACCTCTGATAGATAATTCAAGGTATCCTTCACTGTTCCTGCCGTGTCGCCCCATCCTTTCACCAATCCCCACTCCTCAAATCTGCATATTTTGTAAGTCTTATTTCTTTGCTAGCAAAACTGCACAATTGTTTCTTGTAGCTCCTATTCTATTCAGAAATAAGTATCCAGATCACCTGTGTTCGAACTTTTGGAATGGTGTGTTCTTAGGAAGACCACCGACGAACACTTCGGCCAGGAGCAGTGCTGTCTGAAGCTTGTTCACGGTACTGAGAGTTTCATTGATCATCAGCTTCTGCAAGCATCAGTCAGGAGATTAAAAGCCTTTAACAAGTTTATATGGCTTTAAAGAGTATATTGTCTGGCTGTTCTTACTTGGCCTCGGTGATTAAGCTTAAGCAAGTAGTCCAACAATGGCGTCAAGCTTTCAGAGTGATCATTGAGTCTTGATGACATGAATCTCGATATGAACTGCATGCCATTTCCTATAGAAGATGGCAAGGTGAGGAGGGGCGTTGATTGGTCGAACGCTCCAAAATCTACTTCCAGTGAGTTCACATCTTTTGCCCTGCCATGGTTCCATTGAATTTATAGAATGCTGTTCAATTTGCAGTTAACTGTCTGATTCATTACTACAAAAGGAATACCAACCATTTCTCATCGAAAATAGTTTCTTTGCACTTCAAGTATTCAGAAGGTGTGATTTCATCAACTGAGAGGTCTTCTGAATGGACCTTGACAAACTCCCATATTCCTGGCTGAACCCTAACTGCAAATGCGACGAGAGGGGGGAGAACAACAGCTTCCTGTCGGTTAATACTGTTAGTACTGCTCTCGCAAATTATGTACCATCGAAAAGCTGATCGAATGGAAAACACAATGAATTGTTGATTGTTACCTGAGTTGAACCAATAATGTAACCCAGAAATCCTTCCATAAGCTTGGTCTTCTCTACCTTGTCGTCCATGGACTTGTCCAATTCCTCTATCAACTGTGGGTTCTTCATGAGCCTTTTTCCCTTCGAGACATACCTGATACCTCACATGGAAGATAAAGAACATGTGCATCTATGTCTAACAGATATAACTACCATACACAACAAACAAGTACCGCGAGAAGCACTTCTTCATCTGGTATCGACTCTGCTTCAATGCCTCGGGCATGCCCTCGGCGATGCTGTCTGACCTCTTGAAGCTAAGCGCGGTGGTGGCAGTGGCTGCCATGGTTGGTTTTCTGGTTAGCTTTTGAACCTACACAGAAGGATGTGTTAGCACATGTTGCTGAGAGCCAATTTATAGGGCAATGAGTTCCCTTTCTTGCTCTAGCAGAAAGATGAAGCACATTTCTCTTCCCTGAGGGAAGAAACCAACAAGACGGAAGCTAAGTAAGGAATTTTTAAGTATTTGGAGATTCCTTGTTTGGCTTGCTTGTAAACTACCTTTGCAACAATGTCAATTTTTTAATTTTTTAATTTTTTGAAGATTGCATCCAAAATATACCTATCCCTCACAAACATACTACCCAAGAACATGCAATCAAGTATCAATTGGATTTACCGAATCAGACCAGAATCTTGACCCAACATTTCATATGTGGACCATTTTGTTGTATTCAATAAAAAATAAAATTCATCATCCTGTCGGCCTGATTGTCTCATATTATTAAAAAGAAATAAATTAAAAAATCAAAATGAATTCCCATGTCAAAGAATATATTCATAATTTTTATCGAGATTCAACCTTACTTAAATTTAATAAATTTTGATGATCAACTCTGTTCATGCCGTGGGGGCACTTCATTGTGTTGTATGAACCATTAGGAATGGGTTGGTGTAGTTTTGATTGATTAGTATTTATTAAAATGCTAAAATTCAATGGGATTATTTTTTTTTTTGTCAAGCCCAAGTTTTTATCATTTGTCTTTCTTATCCTTTCGAATAATACGTTATTAGTAAAGAGTGATCAGTAAACTTTCCTCCAGTTGAACTATTAAAAGACATAGAGGTTATATTTATTTGGCATATATATATTTTTTTTTCAAATTCGCCTTTGTTTTTTTCCTTTTCAAAGGAAAAACAATTGTTCATGAGTTGATAGCAGTTAATTATTAAAAAATAAAATACAAAACTATTACGTTTACCTTTTTTCTAATTTTTCCACCCTCTTTTTAGAAAAAAAATATAATAAATCATAAACAAATACACCACTTTCTAAGATAATTACAAAAAATCAAATTGAAAAACTTCAGATCATAGATTTACTAGGTGAATCAATAAATAAATTAGTTAAATTACATTATATATATAAATATTATTCTATTCATCTTCCATACGTACCTCGCATATATATATAATCTTTTTTTACTATTTTTTTTATTAATTTTTTAAATTTGAATATTATAATCAAATTCCAAATCTTAAATTCTAAATCTCAAATTCTTAATCTTTTATTCTAAAAAAAATTATACTTGATATATATACACAAGGATGAACAGATAACATATATATATATATATATATATATATAACAAAATTAATTAGTGAACGATGAAATTGACATTCACGAGCTAAACAAGGACGTGGGGAAAAACTGAGAACCACCTACAACCAACCATTCAACCCTCCAAAGGAAAGACTGGTAGCTCAAGTAGTAGAAACTACAAATCTTGAGAGAGAGAGAGAGAGAGAAAACGAGCACGGCAATTCAATTCCTTCTGTCAGCTGTGGTCTTGAAGCCCCTTCCATCCTCTGCAACGCAAGGTCTGTCTGATAGATCTTTCTTCTCTTTTCTTATTCTTCACATCATTTATATGATGATTTTGTACCAGTGCCATAATTTGGAGTGCTTAATCAGTTTAGATTTGGTTGCAAGAATTGCAAACAAAGCCTCTACACAAACTACAACAAACTACAACACCTGACTTCCATCATAAAACAAAAGATGGGTTGAACACTGCAAACAAATTAACAGTATGATTGAAAAGAATGGTTTCTACATGATCCAAACAACTTCTACACTTCATTTGTATTGGTAAACAAGGAAAGCCAACGGGTACGCAACAAGAAAAATAGTAAGATCAGAGTTGCAGAATTACTGTAGCCCATCAACCTACAAGGTGGATTTTTTAGTTTACACAGCTACATGAAACTGGAAAAAGACCATCCACACTAGTCTTCATAGAAGCAAACTTAATTCTTTGAAAATTTACACAACTTGAGTATGCCGAATATGTTCAACACCTTTCTGAGAAATTCAACATGAAAACAGTTAGTTATCGGCGGCGGAACTGTCATCTCCTAGTCTTAGTGGATCGGGTGGTATTGAGTTAGCCCACGTTTAGGTGGTAACTTTCTTAAGATGAAAAGTACCAAGGAAGATGGCAGGATTTCAACAAGCTGTAGAAGGCAAAAAGACAAGACGGGCGTCATTGAATAATAGATAACAGTAGCATATATGTCGTGGAATTATAAAGAAAGAGCAACTGATTGCACATAGCTAGCTGCAGTATTGCACTTTTCAATGTGATTGATGATTCCATGAAGCAAAATATTGGTCTTTAGTGACCTGTAGGATAGCTTGTGCTTCTATAAGTAAATAGTTGAAAAAACACAACTGGCTTGTTGATTTTAAAATGGATTGAAAAATTAGTTTTTTGGTGTTGGATAATGTTAAATAAAATCATTTGCGATAATCGTCCCCGAGACATATCTAGTCTTTTGCCCAATTTTGGATAGAATTAGTATGTCTAAAATCTATATACTCATGGATTTTAATCCTATCTTACCATAAGAATGAAATATCAAGTTGCTGGTTGGTATCAGAACCTCTCCCATCCCTCCCCCTTTCTCTTCCATGCAAACAGCCCGTGGCCCTTTACCCTCTGTTCTCTGCCAATTATCTCAATCTACCATGATTCTATATGGTGGAAGACTCCTCTCTTCCATCCTCTTCAGGCTGCTGCAAGTCCGTTCTCCCCACCAACACATCTGATCCCTTCTATATTAGATATAAAATGATATTTTGAAACAAGATGCTCGTTTTATATAGGAATATTCAGTTGTTGCTCTATGAGGCAAGTGAGATGAACCAGATACCACTTATTTATCTTAACATGAAAGTTACAATTCACAATTTGTAAAATCACTAAAGTAATTCACAATTTGAACTTCAATTCGACAACCTTGATCAATATGCTTAAATACAAACTTGTAGAGACTCCAATTATACAAAATCATAATCTATGATCTAAACACGAAAGCTTTGATGACATTCTAGTTATTGAAGACTCATGGGAAAACTACTCTATACAATAATTATAGGCCAAATATTATGCATTTGGTGTTATGAGTGAATTCATAGACCTAATAAATGTCATTGAGCGACATTCTTAAGAATCTTTCAATGTATTAAAGGATCTCTATAGAAAAAAACACTTTATAAGAATAATGAAAGCTATATTTTCTCTAATGTTAATAATACTAGGGCTAGTATTGATGGAAGGTCCGCATTAAGATTTTGTATGTATGTTGAAGACAAACTTGTAACATAGAAAAGATGCCAAGAGTTGTGACATGATCTAATGTTGACGCAAAATATAGTTAGTATACATAGCTTGTGAGATAATGCACATAGATCCTTTCCTTTCTTAACAAAGTAATGAATGTGCTAGGGCAATAAAATATCCATGTACATTGTAAACAATTCAATGTTCCAACGAATCCACTAATCGCATTAAGGTATACTACCACTTTATCTGTGATGCAATAATGTTTAAACGGATGAGTATGCTAAATGCTTCTTCCAAAGTACAAATTGTCATCATCTTTACTGAGTCTCTTACTACTGAATTTATGTTTTTTTGCATACCCAGCTAAAGCATGATAGATATTCATATTATGGTTTGAAAGAGAATATTAGATAAAAATTATTAGAGATAACCAAAGTCCAAGTCATGGATTGTAATTCTACTTTATAAGTTAAGAACAAGGTATCAAAATCTCAACAATAGCAACAAAGATGAACAAAATTATGATATAGGTATGAAGGTTACTCATAATTCTTTGGCAAAAAAATGGGTCTGCTCAAGCTGTTGAATAAAGATATCAAGCTGGTTAGACGCCTTGAGAGAAGGCTTTACCTAACATGTTTAAATAGGACCATACATGGCCAGTTGGCCATATCCAAAAGGTGTCAACACGTCACTTTCTCGGACCAATTTAAGCTCAAAAGATGACATGGGTGAGCATGATATAACATTCAGGCAGGTCCAACATAGTACACAAATGAAACCTAACATATTCCATTGTCTACAAGAGTTTTCACATAGGAAACACTAAAATCACAGAAAATTTACTTTTTGATTTCTAATGATCGATGACCTTAGTTTCAGTTTGATCCAGAAGTATTGCTCAAGCTAATATTTCTCGATTAAAAGATAGGACATCAGAAATCAGTCACATTTTTACTGTTGCAATTAAAATGGGACATCAATGCCAAAATTTGTTCATTTTTTAAACAACAAATGGGACTTCAGGTATTGATAATCCATAAGTATTATTCACACTAGCATTGCTCGTACAAGATGAGACACCTGAAATCAGTCACATCTTTAGTGTTGTAACTAAGATTTTGCAATGCACATGATCATGCAAACTTCAGCTGTGTAAATCAGTACGGAAGAATATAGATCATACCATGTAGTAGATGAAGTTCAGAATTGGATGGTCTAGAACATCCAAGTCTGCAGCTTTATCAAAAGCATTGATGCACATCTGCAAAATCAATAATTAGGCTTGATAAATCTGATATACTAGAAAACAGATTATGAAGTAAAACACGTTTTTTTAGTGCAACTGTCTATATTCTGTACACTTACCATAATGCATCTCAATAAGAAACAGAGGAAACATATAGTTGTAACATAACCAACCTATACCAGGAAAACAGGGAAATCAGTATAGTCCAATGCTCAGAGAAATGAACATTAGTAGCTAATAAATACCTCCTGTAATTTCTTTCGGCGCCCTTTTGACTCCACAGGGAAGCGTTTCAACATTAAGAAAAGCCTATCAATAACATGATATCAGTTCATAAAGTAAGAATAACATGATATCAGTTCATAAAGTAAGTCTACTCACGGTGCAGTGAGTTATCATGATAAGGTCATCAGGTGTGAAGATATATTGAACTATTTCTGAAACTAAAAACAAGATGCGTTTGACATTTCCTGAATGTTCTTAGATAAACATAATACATATGGAAAAATGTACTACAATAACATGCATCTTTTGTTCATATAATAATTAATAAGAAAGATAAAAACATCACGTTTAAGTTTAGCCTGTTTCTAAATATCATGCATAAGAAAGACACCAAAACTAGAATGAGTAAAACCTTTGCATAAGTTTTAGCTGCATATCCAGTGTTAACTAGCAGGACTAAACATGAATTATCATTTTGATATTTTAAGCTGAAACCTTCTACAATTCCCTACCAAGTCTCTGTAGCATTTGCAAATCATGACAATCAGAAAAGGCATTCTTATAGCTAAAATCCACCATAAATTTAACTAAATCTCAAAAGGAGCTATAATAATGAAGCATAGTGCATTCATATAGAAGAAATTTCAGTAGCAACATACAAGAGATTTTTTCCCCTCGAGATGGCTGGAAGCATTTTGACACTTTGCATGTTTGTTTACTAATTTTAGGTTTCCCATAAACTAGGGGATGTGGGCCAAAACCAACAAACTGACAGACATGTAAACACAAAAGACTTGAAAAGCTAAGGTCCAAGCCTTGCCTTGGCTAAACTGGATACAGCAGTAACACATGCAAACTAAATAACCAGGGGCCAGCAAACAAATAGTGCATCTATGACACTTAAAATCCCCAAAACATGTTACTGAAAAAATAATAATAAAAACAAAATTTTGAATATCTCTAGTTCACATCTGTTCAGACAAAGCATGTTGATGAGACTTAAATCTCCAAAACATGTTACAGAAAAAGAATGATGAAAACAAAAAATTAAATATCTCTGGTACACATCTGTTCATAAGGCGGATAAGACTGAACATACCTCCCACCATATAGAAGAAAAGCAAGTGCAGCAAACAATGAGACAGCTGCCAAAGTGGAAAATGTTTCCATAATACATTGACACTTTACATGTAAAATGGGGAGTTGAAAATACAGTATCAAGCAAACCTGCAAAGAATATCTTGGCAACAATGACCATGGCTGGGATTGGCTTCCACCACAAGACCAACCATAGAGAGATCTGCATACAATTGAAATAAGATGCTATCACTAGAAAAAGATGAGGTTTACCACCCAACAAATATTAGATAGTTGTCATTAAAAGTATTTTAGTTGACAAAGTTATCATAATGATTATATTTGTGATGAAATTTCTTTTTGTCATAGTTTTGTCACTATCGAAATTGAATACAAAAGAAGAGGAAAGAGACATTTATATAATAGCTAAAGTGAGAGAGAGGAATACAAGAGATCTTATTCAAATAAAATGTATTAAAGATGAATGCAAGAGAGTATTAATAAATGATGGAGAAATAAAAGAGCGGTGGAAGAAGTATTTTCATCAACTTTTTAATGAAAGTTTAGGTGACCAAGTAATTTAAGTAGGTATAGAAATTTAAATTTTTATCGTAGAATTCAAACAAGTAGAATAGGCCTTAAATGAGATACATAAGGGAAAGCCGTCGGACCATATGATATTCCGATAGAGATATGGAAGTGCCTAGGGAAACAAGGTATTGAACGACTTACAAAATTATTTAATGTAATATTGAAAATGAAAAAAAAAATGTCTGATTAATCGAGGGTAAGTACTCTAGTTCTCTTATATAAGAACAAGGGAGACGTATAAAATTGTGCAAACTATATGAGTATTAAACTAATGAGTTATGCCATTAAACTTTGGGAAAGAGTAATAAAAAAAAGATTAAGGACCATGGTGACCGAAAATCAATTTGAGTTCATGCCTGGAATGTCGATAATAGAAGCTATACATCTTCCAACTAATTGAAAGTATCGGAAGCAAAAGATAATATTCATTGACTTAGAAAATGCTTATGATAGAGTTCGAGAAATTATATGGAGTATCCTAGAAAAGAGAGGTGTTAGCATAATATATATTGAACTAATTAAGGATATATATGAGAATGTAACGATTAGAGTGAAAACTTTAAGCGGATTAACTGAAGCATTTCCAATAAAGATAGGATTACATGGATCAACTCTAAGTCCTATTTTTTTACATTAATCATGGACGAACTTACTGAATACATTCAAGACACAGTATTGTGGTGCATGTTGTTTGCAGATGATATTATTTTGGTAGATGAGACACGTAAAGAAGTAAATGATAAACTAGAATATT
>JBBUKS010229239.1:0-22378 GCA_038050645.1 Hedychium gardnerianum
ATAAAGTAAATTAATAATATAAATTAGAAAATAATAATTGAAATTGTTTAGCAATAATTTTTTTTCTTATTTATTATCTTTTATTATTTGGGTACTCAATTAGTGAGAATTTTTATATTTTTTCTTTGTCTTTTTTTTTTTAAATTTTTATATAAATGATATCTATTTTAATTCCGAATATTACATCGATTCAAAATTAAAAAATAAATAAATAAATTTTAGAAATATTTAATTATTTTCCAATCCACTTAATAAATCTTTATTTATCATCTAAAAAAAATTAGAAATAGAAAAAAATAAAAATAAAGAGTAATTGCAAAGACGATGCATGATATTTTCTTCTACCCAAAAGGAGAAAGATCCGGAGCACCAAATCCGCATCCGAGTGGAGTGAGCTCCCTCCGCGTCGCTCTCCTCCACCATGAGCTTGGAGCCCTTCAGCAGGTCCCTTCTTCCTCCCATGGCGGATTAGGGCTTCTCTCTGCTCTTCATACCGCTTCTTGATCTCTCCTCTCATAGTTGAGTTTGTCGTCGTCGGGACGTTTTTCCTTTTTTGACTTGTCGTTGTGGGTTAAGGTTGGTGAAGCTCGCGGCGAGGGCGTTCTATGATGACGTCCCGCTCAAGGGAGACAACCAGCCCAAGAACGGTAGAGGCGACAACCGAGGCATGGCCGTTATTGTCCTCGACGCTCTTACCAGGTATGAGCACAGCGTTGACCTCCAAAATTGTATCTTTTTCGTTTATTGGTTTTGGACATGTCAGTTTGAAAATGAATTTGAAGAAATAAGTGTATTAGAATGTGTTTGTCAACTTCCAATTAGTGGCTTGTACTGGCTATTAACACCGGTTAGGACGGTTTTCATCTCACTTGTCCACGAACCCTTTAATAGTTACATTGATTTCCTTTATGCATTATATCGGCATATATTCATCCTTAATGCGTTTACCAGACGTCAGTGGGTGAGGGAGGAAGATTTGGCAAAAACTTTGAAGCTTCATGCAAAGCAGCTTCGACGTATTTTACGATATTTTGAAGAGGAGAAGTTGGTCATGAGAGATCACCGGAAAGAGGTTCCAATTTGTTATATATTTTGATTGACTAGGTTTATTGTCATGATGTTCTGCTTGATCTATGTTTTTCTTTTTGTCGTTTTGGTTCTTTTTACCAGCCCTTTAGAGATAGCTCACCATCTTGTACACTGTTCTGTTATGTATAAACTGAGTTAATTTCCACTAGGAATGGCCATAGATTCAGGAGCACTTACAAATGAATGGTTCATGCTACCATCTAATTTGCTGTTGCTACGAAATCCTGATTAATGCTCTCATTAATTTTTTGGTTAGATGTTGCTGAGCCATACTGGTACTAGTTGTACTTGCTCATTCTTAGTAAGCACCATTTGTACTTGCTTTTTTTTACTATGGCAAATCTGTCTTAATATCTAGTTGTGGGTTGTTATAAATATTTCCATACTTTCCACCTCCAATCAAAAGGAGGTACATTCTATTGGTATTAAATCCTCCTTGATTTCTCTCAATTCTAATTTTTTATCTTCATAGGTTGCCATATTAGCATTGTAGTTTCCTACTCTATAGAATAAGTTCAATTGTAGTTTCCTACTTTATAGGGTGGGTCCTTACTATTAATGCTACTAATCAACTTGCATAAAAGCGGGCCTTTATCTGAATGTTCGTGGAATCTTGGAGTTGTATTTGGTTTCCTATACTGAACTTTAAGTGTGCTGGAGCCACTGTTCTGTTGCCATTTAACATTTTTTTCTTCTTTTCATTTTCTCAATATGATTCCAATAATACTATTGTCTTTTGTCTATACATCTTCTTTGTGGGTTTGACATCTTCAAACACTGAAGCTACTGGCTGGATTAATTTCTGTGCCTTCATTACAACATTCTCAAGCACCAAGCCTCAAACCAAGCTTGTGGTGTTCTTCTCCCATGCAATCAAACAAATGGTAAGATGGGCTGTTGCAGTCCCCCAGAGAACAACAGTAACTTCCATTGAAATGAGAGGCTGCTACTTTTTCTCTGTTTGTCTCAGGCAGACCTCACCAACAATGGCTCTTCCTCTTTCTTTACATTCTTTCCACCATATTGTTTCATGCTCAATGACCAAAAGATACTTTCCCTAGAAGTCACTTTTGATCCTGATCTTGACAGTGTAGAGTACCAACTAGAGTCTCACGCACTTGTCTCATGCACTTGTGTAGATCTGCTAGCTTAGGAAAAAAAAAAACCCTTCCACAGCCTTTGGTGGAGACAATTTTGTCATCTAAGTTTGTTTTTGCTCTAGGGGTTAGAGCTTCATTGATTTCTCATCCACCCGTGTATCATAACTCTCTATTCTTTCCATGAATTTCTTACCAGAGCTTCATCCGTTAGTGATCAAAGTGCTTTGCATGATCTCTATTCTTTGGTTGATGTGTTGCTTGCATTACTTGCCATCATTAGATGCCTGTGTGCATTTTTGTTTAGATCAAACCATGTTCACCATATGGCAAAATCCAACAAGTTGCAATCTTGTAAGAGCTTGTAAATCATTGTTAGGTCTAGGTCTTGTTCCATCCTTTTTATAGGCAATAATTCTAAACCTTTTTTATTAATTGACAATCTTAAAATCTGTATAATGTATCTTTTATAACTCCTTGATAGTGTGAAGGAGATTATGCCCCTAGCATGTTTTTTTTCCTCAATTTTATCTTGCTTTACCTTTATGGTGTGCTTGATTATCATTGCTTCATCGAGTGATTCCCTCACCATTATTGCTATATATTGTCATGTCATCATGGTGAAGCTATGCTAGCTGATATGTATAAAATAGGCCCATTAGTTGAATGTTTAAGGAATCATTAATTGTATCCAGTATCAATTGTTATTCTCCTCCATAAATTTCTACTATAGCAACCTTTAAAATAAATGTTTCAATATAAGATCTAGGTTTTATGGATGAGATTTGACGTCACTACTCAATTGCCAGTTTCTTTTTGAGTATGAGCATTGATAATCTTGATATATGGGCTTAATGTATTGCAAAAGGTTCAGAGCACCTATGTACTTTGATATATGTGGCATATGTAAGCCAATCCAAATTATTAATCATAACTATGTTTTAGTGATAGGAGCTGAAATGGTTAGTCTGTGAAATGATTTTTTTAACTAATTCCACCCCAGTATGATTGAATGTAGAGTTATTTTAGCAGCTTTAACAACAATAAGTATCATTTTGGCATAAGATTCTTTGCTTTGTACAAAAAACATAAAATTTACAATATCAGTGATACTTTTTTGACACTCTGTATTTTATTTAACTTGGCCTACATCATTCAAATTCTGCAGTCAGTTAAAGGGGCAAAAATATTTAGTACAGCTGTAGCTGCCACAGGTGAGGGCCAACAGATAGTTAAAGATGTTGAAGAGAAGACAAAGTTGCACACTCATTCGTACTGTTGTTTGGACTATGCACAGGTTGTTTGTGATATCTATGGTGCTTCTTGTATCAATTATTGTTTCGTTCTGTAGGAGATAATCATCTAATGTCTAGCAATTGCTTTACTAGTCAAAGATTGTAGGTTTGTGAGATCCTAGTCCAATTCATATCATTGTTTACTTTGGTTTGGACTGTAAGAATTAAGATTCTAAGATCCAGATTGCAATCTTAATTACCATGATTGTGATACCAAAGTTTAATTTCACTTGAATTATGGGCTAACGGGGTGATATACTAAGTTGGACAGTATCATTAATTTGGATGGATGTTACAGTTAGAATTATTAAATTTTGGCTCATATAGTTTCAACATTTATCTCAGCTTGGTTTTTTTTCCTCAATTGAAATTCCATAGTTTATACTCCATAGAGTAATTGGATTTAGCCCTTGTATCCCAAATCCTAAACGATGTCCATTAATTTTTTTTTCTTTCAAAAATGCACACATGAATTCCCTATGCACGTATTGGTGCCCAAACCAGTGTTGTTATGGTCTGCCAAACGCGAAATCTTCCCTTTTTCAACATAGTTTCATCTGGTTGGAAAATGATCTGAATTAGAAATACCATGACATACTTGTTTTTGGTGCTGGTTGTGCACACAAGGTACAGGCACACATATTTGATGGATTGAAGGGTTGGATCCATTTAGGTTTTAGGGTTGCAAGGGCAAAATTGAATTACTCTTTTAATTAACTATGAGGTCAGTTTGAATTTTTATTTTTGTATGGCCAAGATGAAATTAATCCTTATTTTTGCAGCTGGTATGAGATTAACTACATGTGTTTCCAAGTCAAATTGAGGTAAAGAAGAATACATTAAATATAATATTAGATTTTGCTAGATAAATTACTTCCTATAAAAGATCAATTACACAGTACACAGATTCACATGAAGATCTTGTATAAAAAATCTATAGTTCAGTGATATGAACATTAAACACAGTGATGAGTCATGACCATTAAAAAGACATCATTATCTGTTAGGCATAAAATTTTCTCCTGTATGATTTGGTTGATAAATTTCCTAAGTTATGTGATAGATGTAAAATTTTCATTCAGATAGATTGGATAAGAATGAATAGTTCAATATGTTAAGTGGCAGATTTAAAGCTTACTTTGTTAGTTATTTTAATATATTTATAATATATGCCAACCTAAATATTTTGTTGTACTTGTTTTGGAGTATTTTTTGTCAATAGCATTATTTTAATTTCTAACTCTGCCCATGACGAATAAACTCCACCATGACGGATCCCAAGCACAGATAAAAGAGGACGATTGCAATAGGATGTCAGCAAGCGTAAAACATAGGCAAATGTTCTGTATGGATCTATCAAGCTATTGCATTATGTATGAAGCATTATTTTAATTTCTTTTTAATATGGATAGGAGACTATTTGACTAAGTGTCTGTGTGCTGCACATGCACTTTGCAGTAGCTTGACCTCAATCTCCTATAGCTGTATATAATTTTTAAAATTTGCACGATTTGTTGATGTTTCTTTTAATTGTAACTTCTGTTTCTGTATGTGAAGGTGAATTTTATGTGTTTTAAATCTGTATCTTGTACTTTTGTGAAATGTAGATCTATGACGTTGTAAGGTATCGAATGCACCGGATGAAGAAAAAGATAAAGGATGAATTAGACAGCAGGAATACCATTCAAGAATACATATGCCCCAATTGCGGGAGAAGGTAACTAGATAATAATTATCTCTGTAAAGAACATTCGAAATCAATCTGTTTTTCAGTGCTCAACTGTGGGGATTGCCGATTTTCTACTCAGATATTCAGCTTTTGATGCACTACAACTTGTAAGCATCACTGATGAGTATTTTCACTGTGAAAACTGCAATGGTGAACTTGTTGCTGAGAGCGATAAGCTTGCTGCAGAGGAAATGGGAGATGGCGATGACAATGCTAGAAAACGGAGACGTGAAAAATTGAAAGACATGCTTCAAAAGATGGAGGTTTGATTAAACACCACTCAGTTCCCTCTTCTATGTATTTGCTAGGATCAACTTATATTCCACATGAAACAAATCTGGGTATGTGACAGACTATTTGCTAAGATGTTGTCTAAGATATCATTTACTGTCTCATATTTATTAAGCTTGATGTGTATAGAACTACTTGGAGACCAGAATCTGTCCGAGGTTTCAGGGATACCTGTTTAACATACTGCAGCGTTGTGTGCATATGGTTTCGTCAAATTGACTTTGGGGACTTAAGTTCGCTACAGGTCACAAAATGATAGTGGTTAGAAGTGCTGGTGTGAATCAATGGAAATTATGGTCTCAGCAGAAATAAAACATACTAATGGAACTAGGGAAGATTCTAGAATTAATAAACATACTAAAACAATAACTACACAGATTTTAGTTCATCTCCTAAAGTTGTTTGATAAAACTCATTTGAGATTTTGTAAATTTAGGAGAATGAAACAATGGTTGTTATTTAAAGCATAATACTCATGAGACATGTCTAGCAGGTTAATGCTATTTGTAGCATTAACTTTATTTGCTACATTTTATATTTATGTGACATAATTATATTTGTCCACCACTATGAGTTGTTGAAATAAGCTCATTTGATAGGTAAATTATTTGTTAATTTATTCTAACTGTAATAAAAGTGACGGATCACTCCTTTAACATGTTTTATCGTTTATTTTTATTTCAAGTAGTTTGTAATATTTTCTATTGCCTTGTCATTTTACCTTTATCACAAAAGTTCTCTCTCTCCTGATTTCTCATTTGAAGGCATGAGTGATTTATGATTTCATTTTATCTCTTTGTTCAATCATCTCAAAGTGTTCTCTTTGCTGTTTATATTTTTACTGACAAGAGAGCGATAAGGCAATCTTTTGCATACCAGTGTGCAGAATATCTCTACCTATTTTCTAAAGCCGTTGCATCAACATTGTTTCGGTGACTTAGGTCTCACATGAGCTGTTGCTCCGAGTCTGAGATTGTGGGGAATTTTTCTAATCAACTAAATTTTTATGAGAATTGGCAATTTGCCTCACTTTGACTAGAAAAAGCTAAAATTTTATATTAGATCAGCTTGCAGATATCTCAACTTTGCAACTCTACTGTCTAAATTTATCGCATTGTAAATTCTGAAACCTAGTGTTGACAGCTATATTAAAATCTGGCATCCTGTGTTTTCATATTTCTTGAAACTGATTCAAATGCAGGAGCAGCTCAAACCATTGGCTGTTCAGATTGCAAGAGTGAAGGACTTACCTGTTCCAGAGTTTGGAAGTCTGATTGCATGGGAAGCTAGGGCAAATGCAGCTGCTCGTGCAAATGGTGATGTGAATGCACTGGATCCAACCAAATCTTCTCAAGGGCAAGGATATAGCGGAACTCCGATGCCATTTCTTGGGGAGACAAAAGTAATAACACTTCCTATTCTTGTTTCCATAATTTATCAGTTACTTGTAAGCTTCTGATTAAAGTTTGAAATAGAAAGCTATTTTTAAAAATTTGCTTGCTATCAGTTGTATGTAGATTTTCTAAGGACTAGATTTCTTCCATAGTTAAGTTGAAAATAAAACTGTATATTAGTAAAAATTCGATGATAGGTACCGCTCGTAAAGGTTTAGAGTAACTACAAAGAACCTACTTGGCATATTTGGAGATGCATAAAATATCTGATTATGATGCCCTTGCCATTATGCATTTACAGTAAATAGTTGTTTGTACAACATTTTATAAAACCTGAATCTATTGGGTGTTGCTAATTTGTCGGACTTCTAACAATATTCTGTTAAATTAAATTTACAGGTTGAAGTTGCTTTATCTGGTGTAGAAGTAAAGGGCGAAGACGGTGAGTCTGACAAAAAGACTGCCTCTATGAAGGTTATACCTCCATGGATGATTAAAGAAGGAATGAGTCTAACAAAGGAACAAAGAGGCGATAAGATAAATGCAGATACAAGTTCTGATCCTGGCGATGACAAAAAATCAAAAGATGCAATAGAAGATGAGAAGAGTATACAGGCTAGTATTGGAATTGCAATCATTCGGTCTCAATGCCTGATCGTCGGGTATACAACCTGCTTTAATTTTATACAATATGTATGTTTCTTTTAGGATGAGTATCTCAAGGCGTACTACGAAGCTATATTAAAGAGGCAGAAAGAACAGGAAGATGCTTTAAGAATCCTTCAAGGGATAGACAGAACTCCGATGCAAGATGATGGTGTTTCTGAAACAGAACGCCAAGTGGGGAAGAAAGCCAAACGACAAGTTTATGAAGCAGATATTGTGGAGTGGGAAGATGCTCCAACTGCCGGTTTGTCGATTCTCATTCAGTTTCAGTGTCATTCAGTTCTTTCAATTGAGTGCAGTAGTGACAAACTCACATTACATGTTTGACACACACTGTATGTTCAATCGTTTGTTCTAGTAGCGATACATGTTTGTGTGTGGGATCACATAAGATAGATCATGCTGACTTAGTTCTAAGCGATTAAATGTCGATTTTTTTTTCTTGCGTGGATTCGTTGCGGGCACTAACAATTCTACTTATTGTTAAGTAAGAAAGTTGCTTATTTTCCGAGCGGAGATCTCTCTAAGATTATCATTTGACAGTGATATTGAGATACTTACATATTGTATCGAAACACTATTGTCTCACCATGTTTCTTTGAAATGTTAATAATAGGTTCAGGTGAAAAGTACATACTTGCGGACTTGAACATGGAGGCGACTGAATCCGGCGACGACGAAGAGGACGACATCGACTGGGAGGAAGGCTGAGGTACAGATCTCAAAATGAGGGGAACTAAATCTTGTTTGTTCTAACATCCAAGTATTTCTGTAATTGTCTGTCTTTTGTGGCATTTCTTCCAACAAGTTGGATGGTAGAACATCAAGTTTGTGTTAGATTGTGTACCTTTTGACTTTGTAGTCTAATTGTAAATGTAATGTTTGTAAGTCTATTGTCAAACTACGTTGACTTGGGCTCTACTTGAAAAGAGATTTGAGGGTTGACCAATTACTCTGTTGTAGGTTTTCTTTCTTGATCAACAGTTGCTTATTCTCGGCTTAATATTAATATTTTTTTAAACTTAAATCTTTGATTAAATATCAAAATTATTTAATAACACACCTATCTTTGGTTCATGGAAGGAAGAAAGTTTTTTTTTTCTAATTTAAGATATTATTTTCTTTAATAAATATTCAATTGACTTATTAACTAGTGATTTTAGTCATTTTTGATATTATTTTTTATTTTTTAAAATATAATTATTTTTTAATGAAATATAATTTATCTAAAATTAAAAATTTACATGAATCAAATAAAAAACTATTTAATTCTGCCAAAAATTTTAAAAAAAATAATAATAAAAGAATTGATTACAATTCCCATTGAAGATAAACCGGGTCCAGAAGCTGGAACTGGAACCCTCCTCCGACTTAACTCATTAATATCTCGCATTCCTCTCCCTTCCGATCGAATTCCCTCCCTCTTCCGGCCTGTGGCGGCGTGCGATACAAGACGGAGACCACCGAGATCCGGCGAGACCCTCCGGCACATCCTCTTCCCTGATCGGTAACATCTCTCTGCCATTGCGTCTTATTCCGTTGCTTCTTCTGTTCGATGGCTGCGCTTGTCTCATTGCCTGACATGGGGTGGACCAATTGGGAAGTCCTAGGTTTTGGATTTTGGTGGCCCTTTTCCCCTTCTCTCCTCTTTTGGGTGTCTTGTATCACGTTGAATTGAGTTTGGTTGCTCCTAGGGTTTTCCAATGGTACTGAATTTGAAATCGATCTGTGATTACCCTTTTTTATGTTAGATGGATTTGTCTTATATTCTCAAATGTGGAGAATTTTGGCATCTTATACTCTTATAGATATCATATATTATTGCCGCTTAGACTTGAATACAATCAAAATCTTGAAAATTCTGGGCGAAATTAGTTGTGGTGCCATGGTTTAAAAAAAACCCTTCTTGGATCGCAAACATGGCCGCCTAGGCGGATTTTGACGGGAACCATATAACGACAGCATATGGCTGCATATATGTCATATGCGGTCAACATGTGAAATTTAATTTAAAATTCTTATTTATTTAATTTAAACCAATTTAAACTTAACCATATTAACTTAAAAATCTGTCCTATTTACTTAAATACTTTCTGTGCAACTGATAAATACTTTATATGCCAAAAATATGTTTGATATTTTTATATTGACTATATGTGCTCTCGTATATGCTCCTGTATACCACATGCGCTAGACAATGGATTGCTGACATAGTGTTTTGCATACTCTTTCAAACCTTCCATGGTAGTACATTAGTTGATAAAGGAGGTCCTGAACCATACAGAAGTGTGTGAAGATCTTGGATTCGGTAAAAAAAAATGAAAAAGGTTACTGAATTTTGGATTTTTCTCTATCTTATGTGTATTGAAGTGGGAACAATCCTGGCAAACAATTTTTTCTTACTAGAAAATTACTAGAAAGGTAGATGGCATCATCTGAAACTCAATTAATATTGAATCATTGATTCAGATCTGCCTTTTCCAGAAAGACAAGAGTACTAAACTGAAGCTGAATATACTCACCTATAGTATATTGACAAAATCATATTAGTTCTAGTTATATTCATAGGTGTGGTAGCAACTTTGATATGGACTCAACAGAACTCACAAAGTTATGCAAACGAGTTAAGTTTAGTAGCTAGTAAAAGTTATCTCATTAGCATTTAAATTGCCATGCTACAGTGTAGTCATTAGTTATGTTAAACAAAATTAAACATATGATATCATGTAATTTGAAAGATAATCATCACAATACTGACTTACAAATTTAGCAATTTACTCTATGAAACATTATCATCAATGATTTCCTTGTAATTAGTACATTTGTCGCCTCTCTTTATTAGGGCCAGATTGTGATTAATTAATTACTATTTTGAAATGCAAGTGGTCAGGAAAATCTACTTCATTGAAATAGTTAATTAGCACTTGAAACTTTTACAACTAAATCTCAAATCAAGCTCGGTTCAAATTTTAACTTCTTTTGTAATAAAATGCCAAATAATTAATCCTTTAAACTCATTACATATTTTTTAAACAAGGGATCATTTTCATGCTTTCAGTTGTTTATCATTAAATAATAAGTAGAAAAGGATTAATTTAACCATGGTTGCTTACCTCCTGTTAGTATTTCTAAATTCTACTAAACATGTCTTGAATGATGTTCACATACAAGATGTAGGATCTTAAAGGATATGCACATGTTTTACTAGTTGTATATTGCATTGACAAATGAGCCTGGGTTCCTATATGCTCTTAAGTACCTATGACAATACAGAATATATTTCACCATAATCTCAGCTTGTTTCTTGGTGGCTGCTGTGAAAGATAGTTGGAAATAACATGATTTTTCCAAACATATCATTGGCTGAGTATATTTAATCTGTTTTATACTCTATCTTTATGCCAAAGTGCTGACTTGCATCAATATTACTTGAATTTGAGTGATATTGTATACTTTCTGGCAATTTTCTGGTAATGAAACATTGTTTGCTATGATTATACCTATATAAGAGATAACAAATGATTTTTTTTTTTTTGAAAAAAGAGTATTAATATGTATAGTAGATCACCCACTTTGGTTATAAAATATATGGAAATATAGGAAAGAAAATTATTGTATTGTGTTATGCGACAATTGTTGCATGGGTTTATATAGGTCCATGATAAAATCCTGAATCCAGAAATACTAATATGCGAAAAGTACCTAATAGACCCAATACCTCTGTAGCACTCTACCTCAAGCACAGTAGATACACTACCTTTATCTAGCTTGTTATGTGAACTAGAAAATGTAGGATAAACATAATATTCACACGTAGATGAGACAGAAGTTAAGGAGTCAATACATTGACAAAGAGAGAAAGGATACATAGAAATTCCAAGCATTGACCTCTTGGTTGGATTTCTCCTCGAAATGAGTGCATATTACAACACATGCAATGACATGTAATAGACTAAGGGAACAAAACACTCAGGATCTTGGAGGAAAGATGCGTAGCTCTAGCCTTTTTACTGGATGTAATGAAATGAGAACAAGAAATTTTCTTTGTTCAAATCTTCATTTGAGATGGATAGTATAGCTTGACATTTTTCTAGGTGTAGAAAAATGAGAACAAAATATATTTTATCTATCTAGGTCTTCACTAGATATGATAAAAATAAGAAAGAAAAGGGAGCAAATACATTATGTAAAAGTGTTGGTTGCAGCCTGAGGAGGTATAGGAAGAAGAGGTCGGGCCATTGAAACATGAGGAGCAACTTAAGGAAGATGCTGCTAAGGACTCCCCTGCAATGCAGTTAGAAGAGGGCAAATGCAGAGAAGACTCTGTTGAGAACAAATAGGAGATCAAGTTTTCTAACATCAAGACTCTTCCACACATAGGAATTGTGAGCAAATAGAGGGAGAAGCAACAAATTGACGAAGGAAATAGAAGAGAGAGAGCAATTAACAAAAGGGAAGAGAAGGCAGAGAGGAGGTGAGATTAAGATGAGCCGGAGTTTTGGGATCTCTGTGAAGCTTCTCCATAGGGATTTGGAGGTAGTGCATGCTCCACTTAGGACATTTGCTAGAACAAAATCAAAAGAGGGAGAAGGATGCTCTTGAGGTCAATTTGGAAGTGGCAAAAGTGGTCTACAGGGCAAGCATCCAACAAAGGTGTTGAGTAGCAATATTGGAGGCGAATGTGGAGAAATGCTGACTCGAACA
This sequence comes from Hedychium gardnerianum, assembly GCA_038050645.1. Classification (NCBI taxonomy): domain Eukaryota; kingdom Viridiplantae; phylum Streptophyta; class Magnoliopsida; order Zingiberales; family Zingiberaceae; genus Hedychium; species Hedychium gardnerianum. The sequence goes on from JBBUKS010229239.1 coordinate 12,266, forward strand.
ACATCAAATGATCTAATGCGAAAGGGTTCGGTAGATGAGCTTTAGCTTTAAAGATACGTTGTGTGAAGAAGTCGCACAGAAGAAGAGGTGATGGGCTTGTGAATCCTGTGAGCTAGATCTGGTGATCAAAATTGTGTGCGACACTGTTGAGATCAGCAGTGCTGATGTGGAGGATTTGTGTGTTCAAATAGGAGTGTTGTATGAGAGCCCTCCTGAACAATCCCTATGGGGATTGATTGACAAAGATCGACTGCAAAGAGACCTAATTAGTATGCAGCACTGGAGAGGAGATGGATTGCACACGTTTGGTGTCAATAAAGAGGGCAGAGAGGATTCAGCATAGCATAATGAGAAGAAATAGAAGAGGTGGATGAAGGGAGGAGAGAACAGGTCAAGAGATGATGGGAGGTCATTGCCAGTGGCAGTGGTCTCCCCTAACAGAAATATCTCTTTGGAAACTCTACCATAAAAGGGTTACCATGTAGAAATTGGGGGGGAAATATATTGTGTCTGTTAATGAGAATAATTACATGAGAATATATAGATTATACTCATGTTAAATCTTAAATCTAGAAGTTCTAATGTTAGGCTAAACCCACTGCATGTAATTCGTAATAAACCAAATACCTTTAACAAGATTATTAGATCTTTGAACTGTTCTTGCGTGGGCGTTCCCAAAATATTCATGCTAAACTTTCATGCATAAGGAGTATCCTTTGATTATCGGGGTGGAGCAGCAACCCGGGTCGACTGACTAGTCCTTGTGATTTGGTGTACATCTTGCCTTATGATAAGTAGTAACAGAACAAGCACGTGTAATCTAAAGGTCACTAAAACTAAGCACGTAAGGTAGCAGAATGCTGAGTATTGTCTCATCTTGAGATAAGAAAAGGTATGATTTCATAACTTAGGGCACTGGAGAAGCTATATTCAATTGGCTATTTATTGTTGAGACTGTGATCAATTGTTCATGACATGGCCTTGATAGCTGGAGAAGAACTCGAGTCTTTAAGAATTATCCATAGGTGCAGCATTTCAAACATGTATAGGTGTGAGGCTTTGATTTCTGTGTTGTGTTGTTGTGTCTACCTTAATACTTCAAATTTTCCTCAAGATTCTCAAGAATTTTTGAAGGTAATTGCATTAATTTAGTGAAAATTGAGCCCATCATGTGCCTGTAATTATATGGACTGCTGAAATGGTTGTTGGTACATTGGTTCCTTGATATCATTCAGGTACAGCAATTGGGGGTTCTGCAACAAGTCATGGATCTAGATATGATACAGGATGCTTTCGATCGAGTTTCTAAGAAACAGAAGCTTTCGTCTTCTAAGACCCAAGAACTAGTCAACCAAATTGAGCAAGAGATTGAACTGACAATAATGAAGATGCAGTCAATCGAGAACGCTACTGGTTACTCTGACCCAAAACAAATACTGGCGGATCTCAAGAATAAACTCAATGAGATTGCCCCAGTGAACCAACTGGAAGCACTCCAAAAGGATCTGAACGTTGCACTTGGTAAATATGTCAAAGTGATCGAGAAGAGTTTCAATCCAGACATATCAAAAGCATATCGAAATGTTAACTTTGATCCACATATAATAAATCAGACTATTGCAAGCCACTTCTATAGGCAGGGATTATTTGATCTGGGAGACTGCTTTATAAGCGAGGCAAACGAGCCAGAAGCTGCAGCCCTGAAAATTCCTTTCCTTGAAATGTATGGAATACTGGAGGCCATGAAGTGCAGAAACCTTGAACCTGCACTCAATTGGGCTTCCAGCCACAGTGAATGGCTAATGCAGAATGGGTCAAATCTTGAACTGAAGCTTCACCAGCTGCAATTTGTGGAAATACTGCAGAATGACTGTGTACAGAATGCACTCCGTTACGTCCGGAAACATTTGGCTCCTAATGCGTCGGCACACAAAGTCGAGATTCCAAAGCTGATGGGTTGCCTATTATGGTCTGGGAAACTTCACAAATCCCCTTATGCAGATCTTTTGTCCCCAAACCATTGGGAGAAACTGACCGACGAATTCATGCAGCAATTCTGCAGTCATGTGGGTCAGTCGTATCAAAGCCCGCTCAGTGTGGCGATTGCCGCAGGTGTCCAAGGACTGCCGACGCTTCTGAAGCTCGAAAGTGTGATGGCAGTCAAGAAACAGGAGTGGCAAGCAATGAAGCAGCTCCCAGTTCCCATCGACCTTGGCAAAGAATTTCAGTTCCACTCCATCTTCGTCTGTCCGGTGCTAAGGGAGCAAGGGAGCGACGAAAACCCTCCAATGCTGATGCCTTGCGGCCATGTTCTCTCCAAGCAATCAATAGTGAAGCTCTCTAAGAGCAGCACACGGGCTTTCAAATGCCCTTATTGCCCACTGGAAGCAAGTGTGGCTCAATGTAGGCAACTCCACTTCTAGTGCTGCCGCCGCATCGTCACATCGCCAGCATAGCCTGTTGTACCATCATCGTCGCTCGTCAGTCATCAGTGTTTTGTTAATCTTTTCTACCCCCCTCTTTCTCATGCTCAGCTGTGCTACCAAATATTTCAGAGATTGAAACATGGAACTTCTATCTTTGGCTGAATGTTAACGTGTATTCAATTGTTTCGGAACCCGGGATGCCATCACTGTCCTGTGCTTCTGGTTCTTAGTATGTACATGCACATCATGTTCATCTTGTATAGTTTTGATTCACTTCAGTTGCCTTCGAGTTCGAATTGTTCGGTTTGACTTGACTTGCTTTTACAAATTCATTTGTTCAACTCTCCTCACTGCCTTTTTATAAGATGAAATGCACGTTTTTAATTAAAAGACTTGTCAATTTCGATTGGCCTGGAATCCTGCCGGTTCGATTGAAATTCACGAACCGGAGGAAATTAACCCGGTCTACAAACTCCAGCAACTGAAACCCACATCGACTCTTCTGTATATCTCCTTGCCCTTCCGGTCGAATCCCCACCCTCTCCGGCCTGCGGCGGCGTGCGAGGGAAGACACCGCCTATCGAGATCCGGCGTGACGCTCCGACACTTCCGCTGCCCTGATCGGTAACATCTCCGCATCATCTCGTCTTTCTCGTTTTTTTTCCCCGTTCGATGTTCGCACTCGTCTGATCGCCCAAAACGGCGCGGACCAATCGAAAAAAATCCTAGGTTTTCGACTTCGGTCGGTTTTTTTTATCACCCCTTTCTCTTTTCCTTGCTTTCTCGAGGTGACTTTACATTTAGTTTGATTGCTCCTAGGGTTTCCAATGGAACTGACTTGCTAAAAATCGATCTTTGTTTGCCCTTTTCTGATGGATCGCTTTCTCAATTGTGGTTTTCTGTAGGTTTGTTGGAAGAACTCGATTGGATTTGAGAAAGGGCTTTTGGGACATCGTCCTTGGTTCGTGGTTGTGTTTTTTCCAAGTTATCTTTTCTTGCATGAATGGCTAGAGTATAGGGCTTGTTATTCCACAATAAAAGGCATTTCTTTCAGCTTTTTTTGTCACCACCATGACTTATTTGTAGCAGGTATCTATCTGAGAGTTATTTGCCATTGTACCGGCTTATATAAAAGTAAGGTGGCAAATGGAAGGGTCTGAATCTAACAGAATTCGAAGCAAAAGAGATGTTGAGGAAACTGTAGAGGCAAGGAGCAAGGAAGATTATGATGACCGGGAAGGTGTAGATAAGAAGAAGCACAAATCTAGCAAGTCAAGGAAACATGTGGATGTAGAGGAAGTTGATGAACAAGACAGTGGCCGGAGGAAGGTATCTGATGACAGGAATGAGTCCAAGAAGAGGTCTGGTGCCTCGAGTGGCATCGGAAGTGGTGATGAGGATGATTATTCAGTTAGAAAGGAGCCCCACTCAAAGATCCCACGGAAAGATGTGGATGAGAGAATTGATAGGCGACTTAGTGATAGCTACAGAGACAGGGAACTGGACAGCAGCAGAAAGAGGAGAGATGATGGATATGAGTGGGATTCCTCAAGGAAACCAAGTTCCAAAGCTTCTGCACATGATAACTCTGATAATAAAAGCAAAAATAAAGCTGAAAGTTCATATGATGATGAAAATGAGAAGTTGCATGAAAGAGACTCCAGATATCCTGAGAGGAAGGACAGCGATAAGGAAAAAAAAGATCAAGGTCAGAATGAACATGAAAGAAACACCTATCGTAGGAGATGGGATGAAGTAGAGGTGGTCACAAAGAGAGCGGATGAAGGCAGTCATACTGACAGATCTGATTCAAGACTCAGGAAAGCTTCAGATTCTAATAAGCATGATCTTCAAGTGGACATAGAGACCGACTCCAGAAATGATTCAGGAGAGGGTAAAAGCAAGGTTCTGGATTCAAGTGGTGACAAGGGTACTAGGTCAAGCAACAGAGATGACAGGAAGGATGGTAGTGAAAGGGGCAGGAGTTGGAACAGATTGGAAGTGCAAGATGAGGAAAATAGGGTGACTGGTGGCCCTCATAAAAATAGATCAAATGCAGACAGAGATGATAGGCAAATAAAGGCAAGTGACAGAGCTACTGGGCCAACAGAAGACGTTGAACAAGGTTCCCATAGATACAGTTCAAAGCAGCATAGTGAGAAAGGCGACAAGCAAAGGCAAGAAAGAGATTTTGATCATGGTAATCGTGATGAAGTTGTAACCTGGGAGAAATCGACCAACATGGATGATGATAATCGTTCTCAGATGCGAGGTACAAGTACAAGGAATGCTGACCGTTATAAACAGTCTCATAGTCCTGAGAGAACAGGAAGACACTACAGAGAGTATGAAGAGCAAGATCGAGGATTTTCAGATTCAGACAATGAAAAGAGCATTAGCATTAAAGGATCCTTGAATGATAGGAATAGGGAGAGGGAAGTTTTTAAAGATCACTGGAAGAGAGTTCAGGGCAGGCAAGATTCAATAGATGGTGATGATTTTGGTCAGGTGAAGGAATGGGAAATCCATAGCCATGAACAGGAAAGGTTTGGTAGTGAGAACATTCAAATTAGATCTGGTTACAGAAAAGATAATCGGACTAGGTCTGAAGGTGCAAGAGGTTCATTGACATTTGGTAATAGAAATGAAAACTCTGATTCAATTGAAATCAGGCCGAATAGGAATTTAGATTTTGGAAAGGATGATTCACTTTCAACCTTTCCTGGAAGGAAAGCTGAAGTGGGCTCACAGCAGGATTTTGCTTCAGGAGGTAGTGATGAGGAATGGGGTTATCTAGCAGAGGATAAAGGAAAAACCGCATCAGCTTATGGGGATGATTCACAGGAAAGATTCTTGGATGATGGTTCGCCTGTAGAACAAAGTTCTGGAAGAAATTCTTTTGATTCACAGACTGGAAAAGGATGGAACCATAAAGCATCTATGAACACCAGTCGTGCAGGTGCAGGACATAGTTCTAGTGATAATATTCAATCTTATGGGAACAGCCAGGTAACAGGCCCTTTTAATAGAGGTCTTCAACAAGGACCTAAAGGTGGTAAATCAGCAAGAGGAGGAAGAGGAAGATTAAATGGGAGGGATTCTCAACGTGTTGGACCTCCATCTTCTATGATGGGTCCTCCCTTCGCTCCCCTTGGCATGCCACCTGGTCCAATGCAGCCGATTGGACCAAACATGACTGCGCCTCCGCCCATTGGACCTGGTGTTATCATCCCTCCATTTCCTTCACCACTTGTTTGGCCAGGAGCTAGAGGTGTTGATATGAATATGTTGGCTCCTCCACCTAACCTTCCTCCTATACCTCCCCTTGGTCCAGCTCGGCCTAGGTTTCCTCCCAACATGGGAATCGGTCCTGGTCACTCGATGTACTTCAATCAACCTGGCACTGTAAGGGGTGTTCCACCTAATATATCGGCTCCAGGATTCAATACAGCAGGACTGGCTAGTCATGATATGCAACATGATAAAGCTCCAGGAGGTTGGGCACCTCCAAGAACTGGTGGACCATCTGGTAAAGCTCCCTCAAGAGGGGAACAAAATGACTACTCTCAGAATTTTGTCGACACTGGTATGAGACCCCAGAATTTCATTAGGGAGCTTGAGCTTACTAGTGTTGTTGAGGACTATCCAAAGTTGAGAGAACTTATTCAGCGAAAAGATGAGATTGTCGCCAAGTCAGCTTCGCCACCCATGTATTATAAGTGCGATTTACGCGAACATGTACTTTCTCCTGAATTCTTTGGGACCAAATTTGACGTTATTCTTGTGGATCCTCCTTGGGAGGAGTATGTTCATCGAGCTCCTGGTATTACTGACCACTTGGAGTACTGGACTTTTGAGCAGATACGCGATCTCAAGATCGAGGTACTTTCAATTTCTATTCATCTTTGAGGTGTATTGTTTTTGAGATGCTATGCTGCAAGTTGGCCATTCTTTCAGTCAAGGATGGATCTGCCATTTAAGCACATTTTACTGTCTTATGCAGGCAATAGCGGACACACCATCATTTATCTTCTTGTGGGTGGGTGATGGTGTGGGGCTGGAACAGGGTCGTCAATGTCTAAAAAAGGTATGTTATGCCTCTTTTGTTTCAGTTTATTTATCTTCTCTTGATTTAATTTGTCTCTCCCACATGCTTTGCATGTAATATTCTCTAAGCATCATATGTAGCTCCTCTGCACCTTCTGTTTCTATTTTTTATGTTTTTTTGCTACTATATCAGTTATCTCTGTTCTTAGACTTGTATACCTTTACTATATCTGTTTTATAGTGGGGTTTTAGAAGGTGTGAGGACATTTGTTGGGTGAAGACAAACAAAAAGAATGCTACTCCAGGTCTGAGGCATGATTCTCACACACTGTTTCAGCATTCAAAGGTTGGTTCCTTTCCTACCCCATTATATTCCTATTCTTCTTCATGCCTGCTCGTCTATCTTTTTGCTTTACTTTTCTGTTTCTTTTAACATTTACAGGAACACTGCTTGATGGGCATTAAAGGAACTGTTCGACGTAGCACTGATGGACATATTATCCATGCCAATATTGACACAGATGTTATAATCGCTGAGGAACCAAGTGATGGTTAGTTTAGTGTGCTGTACAATATTTTTATCTCCATTAACTGAATGTGTTACTTTTTTACATGACCTCCTTGTAAAGAGGATCCTTATCTGCTCTATAGTATTTAAATGTCTCTTAATTATTAGTGCCCTTTTTGCACCAACCACCAGGACCTTATGTGTAGCTTTTATATTATATTCACTGTCACTAAACTTGTAAAATAGATTTTTTTCCCCATTGGCTAAATGTGTTTCATTTGAGTATTTCTTGTTTATTTTTAGATAAACCTCCAACACCTTAACTTAATCATCAACCTGCCATCCTTTAGTTCCCTTAGTTAAGCATAGTAGTTTGCAGAAGGCATGATGGCTTTTGCACTTTTTCCCATCAATTTAATTCAATAAAAAATTATTTGTGCTTGATTTACAGTTAGCTTGTCTACTTGCACTAAATCTTCTTCTTCTTCTCCTTTTTCTTTTGTCACCTTCAGCTGGATCTACCAAAAAGCCAGATGATATGTATAGAATTATTGAGCATTTTGCACTTGGACGAAGGAGGCTCGAACTCTTTGGTGAGGACCACAACATTCGTTCTGGCTGGCTAACTGTAGGGAAAGGATTATCTTCCTCTAATTTCAATGCTGAGGTACACGTACCTTGCAATACGTTAGAATGTTTTTCAAAGATTCTTTATATTAGTAACATTTGATTCTTACTCTTTGTGATTGTCCTAATTGCTTGTTGATTGGCAGACCTATGTTCGGAATTTCAATGACAAGGACGGGAAGGTTTGGCAGGGTGGTGGAGGGCGAAACCCACCACCTGATGCTCCTCATCTTGTGTTGACTACGCCTGAGATTGAAAGTTTGAGGCCGAAATCGCCACCTCAGAAGAATCAACAACAATCAGCACCAATAGTAAGTTCTGGCAACAGGAGGTCTTCAGGAAACTCTCCACAGAACCCCATGAATCCATCTTTTCACGGGATGATGAATGCCGATCTGCCTGGCTCTGAACCTGCAACTCCAGCTCCTTGGTCTTCCTCCCCAGTGGTTGGATTCAGAGGACCTGATGGCGAACTCATGGGCATGGATGGTTATGATGGATATGGGTTCAATGCCTCTTTTCCTCAACAATTTGGAGATCATATAGACATTGATCCTCGTCGATCGATTAATTTTTTGTAACAAAGAACATAAGCTGTGGAGAACTCCCTTATTTTCGTTTATTTCATATGCATGAGCAGAAATGTTAAGTGGCCTTTTGTCCGCTATCATCATTCTTTATTGCAATTGTTTCCTTGCTGCTGCAGTCTTGCAAGGGCATCTTTGTTGCTTTTACGTAATTTAATTTTGTTGACTGTATTTGTATTTCATCCAGGTGATTTTTTCCCAAGTGCCTCGAAAAAAGATCGCGCGTCGATGAAGAAAAGATTGATCAATTCTAGTTTTATACTTTCTGGTTGACAAGTTTGGATGTGTTAAACATGACAATTGTAGTTGCGCCACTATTTTTAAGTGCAGGCCTATGACTTGTTTGCAATCGCGGAGCAGTAATTAATCATGGATATTTATTGTTTCATGCTTTCTTTCTAAATCTTTGTACATACTTGCAGTTTCTACCATAGTAGTAGAATCTTCTTGCTACTAATGACTAAACTTTTCACCTTGGTGGATTTAAAGATAGGTTGGTAAATTATGCAGGGAGGTGCTTGCAATTCCTACCTTTAATTAACCTCTTAAGAAGCTGGAGTATGGCCGGTATTGTCAGTAAGCAAAGCTCATGTATGGTGCTCAAGTGGAAGCTTCTTTTCCTGGTGAGCATTAATTATTCTTTGGTATGAAAAAGAGACCTCATTTATATGCTCTTTAAGTAGGCATTGTCGTCCAATATATTGTTTCAATTGTCAGGCTACTCGTTTGTTTGTTAAACGTTCTTATTTCCTTGACAATTCAGCTATACAACTTATCAATGGTGCATAGATAACATGATATGAAAATTAGTATCTTCTCTTAATTTAACTGGGATTATCTCATATAGTCAAGACATTTTTCTTTTTTTTGTTTATTACTTCACTTTCACAAGACTAAGTGAATCAAAGTTCTTCTCTATTTCCTCTAAGCAACTGAAGCTACATTTTCCCCTCTTTTTTGTATGCTTTTAGCTTTGAAAGTATGGCCTGCTTGCAGGAAGTGGTAGAGCTTGAGCTTTGTTCAAGGTACGTGATGTTACTGCCAATCTTTAATATATATTTCATTTCTGTGCCCAAATCATTGCATTTTCTGTTTATTTTGAATTTGGATATCTACACTGTGGAAACTATAATTAATTCTCTTTCTTAAATTTTAACTGATAAGCAATTTCAACTTCCTGCATCCATACCAGAGACTGGAGACTGGAATGGCTAGACCTTGATGGTTCTGCTTGCCTGGTGAATCCTTTAACATATGAATCATTACTTGGTGTTTAAGGTTCAGCATTCGTTGGTAAGTGTTTAAAATTTTACATGATTGGATTCCCTTGATACATTCAAAGTATCCTTGATTTGCTTAATTAATGTTGTTCTCTGCCTTGTTGATGATTTGCTCAAGTGGGTCGTCAATCTGTGATTTGTAAGTTTTATACAGGCAGAGAAATCTTTACAATCTTCCTCCATCGTCAACAGTGTTGTTATAAGTTTGATCGAGTTGGATTCAAGAATGTGAAGCTGATACTTGCATGTGTAGCGGAGCGGGTTGGAGGAGCAAGATCATGCTAGATCATCTTTTTAAGTGATGCGAGATATCGTCGAAGTAGGAGGCCAAGTAGCTTGAAGAGAGGAGAATTATCTCCCATCAAAGTTGAGAGGTTAGTCCAAGACGAATTGCTTTGTGCATATGGTAACAAAAGGTGAAACGCTCGTCCTTGACGCTTCCGTCAGTCCGTTTTCGTTCCAGGATCAACACGAAAGAGATAATATCACGATGATTAATCTAGTTAATCCGAACAGTGAAATGCTTTGTGCATATGGTGGCAAAAGGCGAAACATTCGCCCTCAGTGTCCCCGTCAGTCCGTTCCAGGATCAACACGGAGGAGGTAAATCACGGGGGTTAGTCTAGCTAGCCCGAACA
>JBBUKS010229664.1:0-22366 GCA_038050645.1 Hedychium gardnerianum
TTGAATATATGAATTAATAATATTTATTAGAATTTTTTAAATTTTAAATATATTTTTTATATATTTAAATCTGATTTTTATGAATTAATAAAATTTATTTAAATTTTTAAAATATTTTTTATATATCTTAATCTGATTTATATATTAATTAATAAAATTTATTAAAAATTTTAAAGAATTTTTAAAATTTTAAATATATTTTTATATATTTAAATATGATTTATATAAATTAATAATATTTATTAGAATTTTTAAAATTTTAAATATATTTTTTATATAGTTAAAATTTTAAATCTGATTTATATAAATTAATAATATCTATTAGAATTTTTTAATTTTAAATATATTTTATTAGGGATAATTTAATTAGGCTTTATGAAAGCCTATTGAAACTATCTCATTTAAGTTGGGAGTTTATTGAATTAATTAAATCAAAAAAAATTATTATGCACAGTATCCTCGCTTGCGATATCATGATTGCGAACACCGGTGCCTGTGGGAGGCGTCCGGCGGCACCGGAAGCGTCGCGGGACAGCGTCGGATGCGTCTTGCAACACTTTCGGTGGCTGCGGACGCCTCCCGTGACGCGTCCGGTGCCGCCGAAGACGTCCGGGAGGTCGGAAAATTGCAAAAATTAACAAAAAAAAATTTACTTGATTGAAGAGGCGAATCGACGAAGAAAACCTTCCGCGGCGATGAGATGTTCAAATTCATGGAATATAGATTAATGGATTAAAACATGTTTGCTGAATATAGTGCAAATATGAATTCTTTTAGAACATGTTGACTTCAGTGCCTATTTTACAGATTTGATCTTAAGTTTGATGTGCTTTGTGCTATTGTGCAATTTTATAATTTATTTAGGAATGAATTGAACATAATGTTTTAAAGCATCTCTCATTTAATAAGCAAGATTGATGTCTTACTGTGTTACAAATTCTATTTCCAGAATGGATTAATCCAAACTCTGGTCCACTCTAAATTTAATACTATAGTCTCTTTTCTGCGAAATGGTTGAGAGAAAAATGTATGATTGCATGATATTAAGATCGTTATTTTAAATCCTTTGTCATGACTACTCTGATTGAAGAATGGTTTTCTTCCTGAAACATGTTGACTTGATCTCCAAAACAATTGTTGGTAGTCATTATATGTGTATTTTTCATTTTTCTCTAGTCATTATTGCAAACTATGTTGCTTTCAAGAGTATTTCCAGAAGAGAGCAAGTTGTCAGCCAAAGTTGAATATGAGTGCAAGATAAGAGGCGCCCAAAGAATGGCGTAAGCTTTCTTTTTTACTAAAATTTCTTGAGATCCATTTATGATTTGCATAAGTATTAGTGATTATTCATGGGAACCCTTTTGATAAACTAAGCTTAGTGCTGGTATATATTGTAGTTATATTATTGCTTCAATTTGAATTCCTATAATAGCTAGAAAGTTTCTGGTTCTTCTGACTGACAGTTCCTTGTCAAATTATTGCAAACTTTCCAATGGTTTCTTTGCTGCTTGTCATGATATCCATTTTAGGAAGATGCAGCAAACTAGGATCCTTTGTTTCAAAAGTATGCTCTGTGAATTCTTTTATCTATGAACTAAAGTAAATTAATCATTCAATCCTAAACAAAGATGGGCAGTTCAATGAGTGTATGTGAGTCCATCTTTAAGAAGTGAAAGCCACCTTTCTCACTCATTTCTATACGTAAGCAAACTGCAGCTTATGCTAAATTAGGATTTTCTAATTTTCAGTCTCTTGAGAACATGTAAGATCCAAACACTCCAGATGTTTAAGACTATCTATTTAGGGTGAAAGACACCATTGTTTCTCATTTATGTACCTGACGAACTGTAGCTTGTACTACTTTATGATTTTACTATTTCCATTAGTTTTCATATAGTTGATGGTTTCGGAAGATACCTCCTATTCTGGGTGTATTTAGATCTAGAGAATTGTTCTGTATTCATGGTTAGGTACTAGGATCTTTACTGCATGATCACATACATCATCATACATGCATAATTGAATTTTGTTTTCTGGAAAGTACTCATGTTTTGTTATTTCACTATTCTTCAGGTTCCATCCTGTAGTAGGTGGTGGTGCAAATGGAAGCATTATACACTACTCACGAAATGACCAAAAAGTAAGGTTACTTTATTTTCATTCATTGAATATCTACCTGTGTTTCTACCTGTGAACAGAGCTTTAATGGTTAAAGATTGTGACAGATTAGAGCTGGGGATTTTGTACTAATGGATATTGGTTGTGAATTACATGGTTACTTAAGTGACTTAACTCGCACCTGGCCTACTTGTGGTAACTTTAATTCTGCTCAGGTAACACTGCATGTGCTTTCTAATAATCTAGAAATTGTCTTTATTGCCCTTTCTTCTTCCTTCTAGTTGTAATTGTTTATCTTTCTGCATAATTGATTGGATCTTGTGAGCCTTTATTACTGATATTGTTTCTAGATGGTGAGTTAGAAGTATCATGTCATGACAATAATGATAAGCCATGTTATGGTCAGCTGCATGGACATTTTTCTATGATTAAACTCGATATAAGGTCATATCGGTAGTTAAACTGGATTCATTTTAATGGCCTCTCTTTACTCTTATATCTTTGTCTAATTAATATAGATCTATGCATATTTGGTTGCTTTTCAATATGCCTATTCCATATAACTGTTGGAGGTGCCTTCTACCGAGATGGTAATCTAACTCAGTATTTTATTCTGCTACACTGTTATTATTTATGTCTTTACTACCCACTCACATAAAGCATGGTTGGCCGAAATAATTTTTGTAAAATTGCCTTGGACCCTAAGGATCAGAGGTGATTGCAAATTGCTCCAAATCATTTTTCATTTTAATCATCCACTTCTTGTCCGAGGAATGATATATTTACCAAAATCCTTTAGCATCAAAAGTTTCTAATTTTTTTTTACTTGCAATGATCTCCTGGTCAAACCAACTTGATATTCATTCTTTTCTTCTTCCTTTTTTAAGGAGCCCAGACCAAAAACTACTAAATGCTTTTCAAACTATAGTGCAGTGCATGTAGAACTTTTCTTTAACTTTTTCTATGATATCGACATAACACTTGACATAAGAAGGAATGAACCCAACAAGAAATCTTAGACTGTGCCACTTTGGCGCATCTTGAACAAGCAGTACTTCCTGCTCAAATATTGCTATGCAAAGCGGATTTGGCTGTCATTAATTCATGTTTCTCGGTCGTATATCTCATTCTTTTTTTTTTTTTTGAAAAATAAAACAATTATCTATATCATGTTCACTCAAGTTTCCTTCTGAACCCTGATATATTGAACTCTTTATAGCATCCTTTATGCTGCCTCCGCAATTTATTTTGTGATAAAGCTAGTTCCGATGGGAAAGAAAATCTGATAGTTCTCAGCAACTATACTAATGCTAGTTCTTATGTAATTGGACACATTTGGCAGTCAAAATAGTCATAAATTCTAGTTTTTCATCTGATCAGGAAACATTGTATAGTCTTATTTTGGAGACGAACAAAGAATGTGTGAAGCTATGCAAACCAGGTGTCAGTCTTCAGCAAATCCATAACCATTCGGTATGATTCATGAACCTAAGCATACAATCTATTTCTCAACCTGAGGTCGCTTGAAGTTGACTTCAATTCTAGTATCACAGTTTGGAACATTAATCAATTGTTTTTCATGGAAGGGAAGGCTTGAGGCCTGCTCATATGTTTTGATATTACCATATTCTGTTACATGCATTATGTGAATTCATCATCAGACATGTTGGATGAACGACATCATGGCTTAGTTAGTTTTAACCGATCCAAATTTAATTGAATAATAACTGACACTTACTGAGCCGACCCACTTAGTGGTATAAGATTTGGTTGTTGTCATTGGAAACAACAATAAACAATGCTCAGAAAAATTAATTCTCAAGCACTTTTCCTTTCATTGGTCCCTTCCACCATAGGAAATTTGGCCAGAGTTTTTAGATTTGTATCACACATCAATTTGCATCTTAACAAATTTTCTTTTGTTTGTATTTTTAATTAGTTTATTCGGCCTTCATTTTTCCACATGAATCAGGGAACTGGATAAGTGCTCTACGATCCACCCAGACATGATCATGCATATTAAGTAATTAGGTGCATTATATCAGAATGTTTGATGTCTTTGGTAGAAAAATTTCAGCCTCTAAAATGTCCGAGTCTGTCCAAACATTATTATTAATTTTTCCGTATTGCAATGCCTACAGGTTAACATGCTCAGAAGAGGACTCAAGGAGATTGGGATTCTGAATGATGAAGCAAGTTACACATACCATCAACTTAATCCAACCGCAATAGGTTACATACTATCACCTATTCATCTTAATGTTCCCATTTGCTTTTTCCACCCCTTTGGCACGTGTATATCAACGTCTAATGAAATAAGAGGAATGAAACTTAGGTGTAACTTTAGGCACAGGCCCTTCACTGAGTTCTCTGTGAAGGGATGCACCAACATTGAAGAACAAGTGCATCTGGTATTGAAGAATGTATACATCAAACATGAAACAAGTGCACCTACCATGTCTCAAAATTTTGTTTCTAGTTGGGGTATCGGTTCCGACTGAAAGGAGACAATTTTATGTTGTTCTGGAATGTTTTGAGACACATTGTAGGAGGCATTGAGGAGGAGAAAGAAGTGGAGAAGAGGAAGAAGATTAGGAAGAGGGGGAAAAGGGTGCAAAGAGGGGTTAGAAAAAACCTTTACCTTTGAAACCCTATCCTTCATTGCTTGCTGTTGTTGCTCACGGACGAACGAGAACTCGTGTTTGTCAACAAGGAACAAGACAAATTGTGTTCTCGAAGGATTCAGGAGCAACACGGTAAGTATTGCTTGGCAGGGAGAATAGGAAATTTCATCCATGCCTCCTGGCACATAACAGTTTTTTAAAGCAGTGGGTGCCCCGAATAGTGGTGCACTTGATATAATAAAGCGTGGTACTAACCTAATATTTAAGAATGGATGCACTCGAACACTTTTCTGAATAGCTCCATGAAGAGAGTTTTGCACAGAATTTTTGTTCAAATAAGAGCATATGAGCAATACTCGAGCTATCTTAGAACTTCATAAACTGTTATATATCTTCTTAAGCATCCTATGGTTTTGATTTATTCTGATTTATGTGCCAGGTCATTATCTTGGGATGGATGTCCACGACTGTGCCCTGATTAACATCGATCGGCCTTTGCAACCGGGTGTTGTAAGTCATGCAGAAAACCAACTTTCTATATGGTTCCAATTTGTGTTTTTGTTTAAAAATGCTCTTCTAAAATCATATTTGCTAGCTTTCTCTATGATTTATTCATATTCTCATGAAGATTATAGCATCACAGCAGTGTTTCCTTTTCTTTTCCATTTTGTGAATCATCATGCTTTCTTCCTTCAATTCCATCTCAATGCTGGCTTCAAAGTTACGAAACTTAATTCCAGCATCCTGTTTTTTTCATCGTAATTGTTGTAGTCGGTGAACCATTTTTTAAATAACAAGTAACCATGTAAATTTTCTGGACTAGTACTGTTAGCAAACCACATCTTCTCTATTTCAGTAGAAATGCTTTGTAGTTTTACTCCTGAACTTGGACAGTTATACTCGACAACATTCCATGCCGCTATTCTAAAGTTCAAGTTGAAGTTTTTAGTGGCCCTCATTCTTGTCATTTGATATAATATGGGGCGATCTTCAAAATGACAAGGATTAATATTTAGAATCATACCCCATTGCCTTTCTCACACTATGCGCTCGATGCAATAACAGTAGCTGCAACTTGTCAGGTAATTACAATTGAACCAGGAGTGTACATTCCTTCATCATACGATGCACCAAAAAGGTCTCATCTGGACTAAATATTCTTCACGATTCCTTTATGAATGTGAAGGATGCATTATTAACCTCTAACCGAACAATGCAGCTATCGGGGCATTGGAATAAGGATTGAAGATGAAGTCCTGATTACCGAAACTGGGCACGAGGTAACATTGATCCTGTCATTCTTATCATATGCATCCGTTCGCATCTTCTTGATGTATTTCTACTCACTGTTTGAGGTTGTCGTATGGTTAATGTGCATTGTAACAGGTGCTTACTGCATCAATGCCCAAAGAGATTCAACATATCAAGTCTTTGCTAAACTTCAGCGACGGAGAAGGATCAGAAGCCTCTGATGTGAGAACAGCTTCTACATGGGCATAGCCGATACTCTTTATCATAGAAGATTAGCATTTTTCCTACGCGAGTCGTCCAAGATTGAATAAATTTCATCAGCAGCAATTTTGTCAGAAGAAAACTTGTGTTATTTGTTTGCTCTGAAACAGATAGAGGCAATCAGAGTGCCATATCATCGATCGCGTTCAAGTTTGTTGTTCCAAAATCTTAACAGTTTAGTGATTAGAGTTATATATTTAGAGATCACCTGAAGAACAAATGTTGTAAAATGATTTCTTATTCCCCTAGTTATTGTTTCATATTTATGAAATCCAGAATTTTGATCGAACTAATTAATGCACTCTTTGTTTATTTTCTCATGATTGACGGTGGTCAAAAAGGTTGTTTTTTTTAAATTTTTTTATTACACCATGAATTCAAGCTTTCGGCTCAGTTAATCCTGGGGTGATCTATTGGGTTTCACTTTCCATCGAAAATGGTTGTGTTCAAACTTATATCATGTGGTTAATGTATGGTTAGATCCAGATTTTTTTTAAATTTTTCTTCTTCTTTAACAATTCATTCTATTTTCTATGTGAAAGTGATTGAATTCTTCCACATTATGCAAGTTTTTAATGATATAATTTGTCGGATGGCAATAAATATTTGAATTGGTTGTCAAATTTATCATGATTTTTGAATTAAAGCTTACTATAATTTATTGGTTAAAAAATGCATGCCTACATTTTTAATTTAACAATAAACTTAACACATTAGTTGATATTGTTTTGACGTATTATTATGTTCATCACGGTGTGTTCATTTTATCATTTTTAGTATGATTTGTTAGAAATAATTTTCAAAAATAAATATTATTTAAATATTATTCGATGAAAAAATTATTTGAAATGCTGGATCAAAATGGCATGATAGAAATACAAATTTTAAAAAATCAACTAGAAATATTTATAATTTTTTAATTAATTTGAAATATTAATTAACTGAAAATTGATGCATAAAAGTGTTATTAATAGCCCAAAGGAGCCAAATGAGCTTAATAGTGTGTAAGTTTGTTTATTTATTTATCAACCATAAACTAGTTTGTTTATTGAAAATCTATTCGAGCTTAAGTTTTTTTTTATTGAAAAATTTATAAATTTTTATAATCATAAATTATTTCATACAGTAATTTATTGAATATATGAAATAATTTATGATTATAAAAATTTATAAATTACTATATATATATATTTAATAAAACCTTAAGAAAAACATTTATAATTAAATTTTAAACAAGATAATAAATAAGTTTATTTATAAATTATTCATAAACATTAATGAACCAATTTTATTAGCGTTCAAATTTATTCATTTTATATATTATTTTTTTATTGAACAAATATAAATAAATTTTGTCTAATTAAATACTAAATTTATTCATGAACTTCGAATTCATTCATAACCTAGATTCATACCACCTTTTAATATTTCATTAGTGTTAAAAAGAATTTAGAGATGTGCTGATACTAATAGAATCTTAAAGAGCATTTTAAAAATTATCCAATGTTTCATTTTTGACAAATGCAGTATTGCTTTTAATGTTATGATAGATTTAACATATATATTATACATCATAATTCAACCTAATTTGTTAAAACAAATTCAAAACCAAATCATTATTTAAATATTTTTGATTTAATATAAACCATATTTAAATATTTTTAATTAATAATATAAAAATAAGTAGAGAATAAAATAAGATATCACATGATGTTAAGTAAAAAAAAAAATAGTCTAAAAAATAATAAATATTCATCAGTTCTTTTCACCCAAATTTGTTTTAACATTGAAAACATAATTTGATTACTAAAAACTATATTTATCAAAACCTCAAAAATTAACAATAAATCTAGTACATAACTTCAAAATTTATAGTGACCCAACTCAAGTAGATCTAATTTAAAATAATTTATGAAGATAATTTAACTAATTAGAGCCTTACAAAATTATTTTTTAAGAAGATATAACTATTTTGTATATATCTATATTTGATTAATTCGAATGATAATTATCTTATAATACAAATTGTCAAGCTAACCTGTTTTGCTCTTCCCTTTCTTTTTCCTCTTTGCAGTGGTGCTCTTGGAGGAGCCACTGCCATTGCCGGGCGAAGGGCTCTCGCTCGGAGTGGAGATGTTGGTTTCGAACATGCCTGACTGCATTGCATTCTGCAGCCATTCGAAGAATTCTTCCTCCGTCATGGTCTCGTCTCTAGGGGCTGAAGCAGAAGATGCTCCTTTGGAGCTTGTTTGCTTGGTTAGGCTGGTGCTAACGTGAAAACTTGGCTTGTGAGTGTTAGCAGGGCATTTCATTCCCTGGCACCAAAAGGTTTAAGTTGTGAGATCATTTTGGTTGCGAAATGATCTATGATATAAGCTAAGAATATCTTTATCATGTAGCAATGAAAATCGAATAACTCCAAGAAATCAAGCTCGCGGATTTGTATCGCTGAATCTGGAAGGATTTGGTGTAACCTTATACTATCTTACAGTATATACAGGTTAAAAGCTACTAACAATTTTGTTACCTGACAGACGAACCAATACGTCACCTCGTAAATTTTGCTATTCGCACATACATATGCTCTTGGCGAATCCACCTGGAAAAGGTCTCATCAGGATAATATGCGAATTATATTAAAAAAAAACCAATATCACATGGAAATGAGACAGGGAAGCAATGGGGAATGAGTTGCAGATACCTTCTGCAACAATCCTAACAAAAGAGGTTGGGAAGATTGTTCGACCCAACCATCGCCATCCTTGGCTTGGTGGAGCTCTTTGCAATCCTATGATACAGATATCTGAGATGCATCAGAAAAAGAAATGAGAGAGTACATTGGCCAAGTACAATTTCAAAACCTGGCACCATCTGGCTTGGGATTTAGATTTATCTGTGTGGAACCAGATGTGGAAATCATTGCATTTCTTGCAGGCTATTCTTCTTGATTCTCCTTTGCCAGGACCTTCGTATTCGGCTTCGGAATGACTAAATCCTGGTCTGAAAATACCATGTTTTCCTTTCTGCAGAGAGAATGATTGACAGAATCTTAACACCAACAGATAAACAATGTTCCGGCATCGAATATAAGTATATTAATATAGTGACCAAGATTGCCAAACACACTTTCTTCCCATACCCTAACTAAACCATAACATATTTCATAAGGTCAGCATCCAGAGGTCATAAAATTCTAAAACTTACATAAAGCTAATCATGAATCCATATTATCAGTCTCACATTAATACGTTCATAAATGTCAAACCTATACTGTAATATGTAAGTTCAATTATAATTGCATCTCATGTTAATAAAAACTACAATAGATGAGGTAAAGATCATTTTGATTCGAGATCATTAAGTTACAGGTTAAGCTGATTGATACATTTTTTAAGATATTCAGAAACAAAATGGAAATATGATTCTGTCGGTTTAATGCCCGATTAATAATTGTGAGAGTCCAATATGTTTTGTATACCATAGCCATGTCCAGTTTAAATTTTAAATAAAAAAGAAAATTAACACCATAGTTTACAGCATTGATATATGATGCTATATATGATATAGAAGTTTAAACTAAAGAATTCTTTTTAGCATTCCAAGAAAAAAGCAGAAAACTACAAAAATAAGATGCTAATTCACTACGCACTGTATTTTGTGGAATGCACTATAGAGATGAAACAGATGAATACTAAAGCATATAATGTTGATAGCTTTTCCCTAAGCCAAGAGCTCCACAACTTCCTTCTCCTAGTGCACTTCCACAACATTCATTTTGTACTTCGCCTAGCTACCTAGCTTCTCTTGGAAAGTTTGATTTAAGAATTACAGTGAATCAACTTGTGAGTTTGGCTGGAGTTAACATATCCGACACAACTTGCGATCTAACCAGTTCAACTTAATCTCCGTCATAGAAAAGTGCAATCCTACAGTCTAAATAATGAGTCTGAAAAAACCTTGGAACTTCATCGGAGAGGTCTGTGCATTGCTGAAACTATATGAGCCTCCATGCATTAATAATGACCTGCTCTAAACATAATGCTACTCCTTTCTCCTTCCTAAAATTAAAACCATTTTTTCACAAACTATTTATGGTTTTTATAGTATAGCCAAGAATCCAACGCCTTGGAAATGAAACAAATACAGATGACCAAATATAGATGTATTAGAAAGACGTGAATTTGGTCTTAATACTTGAAATTTAATGGAGTAGGAAAGATAATAAAACTTCTTATCTATTGGTTACTGCCACAGTTTTCAGGTAATTAAACCACCCAGAAGTATTCCATAAGAAATTAGTTGCTTTACATCCATATTAGTATATTGACACCAAGCTTTTACTGGTGCAAGAGAAATTTCATTTTCACTAGCAACAAATACTTCTCATATGACAGCTGTGGAAATATGTAATCAATCTATGGAGCTAAAAAGTTCAAAACTTATAAGCTAAAATAAAAAAAATAAAAAATAAAGAGAATAGGCAACCTGTTGGGGGACATTCTGAAATATTCGAAAATAGTTCAAGAACTCTTCCTTTCTCAACTCCTCATCATAGGTTTTCCGCTTCAAAGAATCTAACAGAACCTGGTGAGACAAAAATGACCAGGATAGTTTTTTGTTGTTTTTTTTTTTTTACATTAATGGTTGTTTAGGGAGATCGCTAAGAGGATGAAACAAATAGATAACTTGCATTAAGGAAAAAAAGAAAAAGATTTCCACCTCGTATCCATTTTGAAGCTTCTTAAATGCTTCTGCAGCTTTGTCGTTCCCCATATTTTTATCAGGATGGACAAGCATTGCCTACGAAAGTTTGTGGACATTTTTAGCACTAATAATAGGATAGTGAATGCACTTGAGCCAGACTAGGTAAGCAGAAAACAAAGATTATTGGATTGCAACAATTACCTTCTTTCTATACTCTCTCTTGAGTTGAGTGACATCTACATTCTCATAGCGCATGAAACCTAGAGCTGAATAGTGATCTGTGCATTTCAACAATCGAGCAACTTCATCTTCTGAGGTGAGTTCCTCAGTTCCACTAGTTGAAGGAAAGCCCGGGCCATGATCAGGTGGCATGGTAGATGCAGAATGAAAATCATCACTCCCAAGTGAAGAATGAGAAGACTCCCCAATGGAAAAGCCTGGCCGACTCTGATTTTGCCTAGCTTGCTCTGAAGGATTGCCAGACTTGTAGTCATTTATGTTATTCTTCAGAAAGTGAATAAGAAAATCACTGGAAATAAAAGAAGCATTGAGGCTGAAGAAGATCCCGAGCCATCCTAAGTAGCATCTGGCACAGTGCATAGAATATATTGTGGTGATAAGGAGGGCAATTCGATCATGACCGAGCATAAATGTGATTCCTGTGTAAGAAAGCTTAGTGTCACTAGACAGAATTTAAGTCTTAATATTATTATATGCACCAAAGACTACCTGAAAGAATCGACACAAACACTGTTACCCAAAAGCTGCCATAGAACCACAAGATCCCCAATGCAAGGACGGTCATAATCAGAATTGTTAGTCCAATACCAATAAAAATAACCATTGCAGTAGCAATGACCTGTTCAACATTCTATGATTAATTGGAAAGCATACACAATCAACTACTAAACTCAAGTAAACAAAAATCTTAAAAGAAACTAGAAAAGCAATTAGCCCTACTTTGCAAAGGTATTAGACAAAAGTCCAAAGAAAAAGAAACACATCACCAGGGAGGACAGTAAAGATGAAAAAAACGTGAAGAAGGAACAGAAAAAATTTCAACTATAATAACAAGAATTTTATCCACACGAACAAACATAAGAATGGTTTAGGCTAAAGTTGTCTGTTTAGATAAAAGGTATGTGGATCTTCCAGATCTTGAATTTGATTTCTAACTTTGTTATTTATGCTTGATAACAATAAGAGTTCATAGAATGTGCTACCCTTGAACTTGTGTCCATCAGGGAATATGGCCAGCATGAGGCAATTCTAATTTCTGTCAAATTTTACAGATCAAAAAATTTCTACAAACCTTTGTATCAATGCATGGAAACAAACTAAATCAAGGGAGCAGCAAGTAAGTTCCAGATATGTAGCTAAACTATGCCAAAGGATATGGAACAACCAGGTGCAGTGCACAGCAAAAAAAAGGCACTTTCAATTAAGAGGAATATAGCAAATATAAAAGGAATACGAAGTAGTGCATACTGTTGCATGCATAGAGTACATGGATATATTTTTTCATGTACTAGTTAGCCAAAATAAGAATCAAATGAACTAACATTCATATTTTTACCGTGATTATAAGCATTTTCATGAATCCAATCATTGCAGTAAAAGAAAGTATGCTGCACCAAACTGTTGTAAGTACAGATGTTGTTCCCAACTGTAATAGAGAGTCAAGACCTCGAATGCTGCAGTTTAGCCAAACCATGGATAGAAATAAAACCAATTTACCACAATACATAGCCCATGCCAAAATAATAGGATAAGCATGTCCAAGTTTAGCACGAGCATAGCACTGACTCTTGCGGATAACAGAATTTATTGCTTTGAACCGTGGTTTCTGTCCTGCAAGCCAATGGGTAGCTGCTGTAAAAACATATAAGGCCAAAGATCTTAAGTTCCTTGAAGCCACCGCAATGAATGTTGCATTGTTATTTCCAACAGGAAGTTCATCAAAAATGTCAGAAACAGTTCCATCAGTTCCTACTTTCTCAGAAACATCTGAAGAAGGCTTGCTCCTTGGAAGATCATGTAAATTGCCAGACTTACCCATTGGTTGAGGCAAACTTGGGTTTTCATCATCTGATTTCTCTCTGGTAAGAGCATGCCCAGATCGCTGTCTGTTCTTTTTGCCATTTGCTTTGGTCTTATTTGTCTTTGCACCAGGACTCGTTGAATGACAAAGATTATCAGCATTTCGGTGATCAGTCTCAGCAGCCAGTCCATTTCGCATCTCTGATTTTTCTCTAACTGAATCTGAAATTACAGCTTTATGGTCAGGCACATTACAATTCAATCCATCCCTTTGCTGGTGTCCCTTTTTAGCCATAGACCTATGCTATCAGTGAACAGCACAAAGGTATACCAGCAGAATCAACAGATCCAACCAGGATCTCAAAATTTCAAGTCATGTTTTCCACAAAAGTTAGCACCTGCAGGAGTAATGACAACAAGATTAGACCAAAAGAATACTTGCTCAGATAATTAGTTCAGAATTGGGCTGAGGCAAAGACTTCAAAATCATTAAAGTATGACTTCTTTCTGTGAGTCTAACTCAACAGAAGTAAGAGGTTGTTATGCACTATTATCTAGCCCTGCAGCTATTAACTCCCTTCAAAGTAATCTATCATATTTCATATAGACATGAGATATACAGATGCAACACTAGGATGCTCTAATACCATTTCATGCAATACAAGAACATTCTAACACCACTTGATGTCATCCAATTTCTTAAGTGCATCACAATGTACTGAAACACCTCCTTCATTAAATCATCCCCGTATAGGCGCAATAATTCTCGTAAATTTTCACTGCTACACAAAACAATTGCAACTTTCACATCCTCTCATCTAGATGCCTCAAAAGCCTCTTCTCAACAAACAACCTCATAATTGGATAAAGGACAAGCAGCAGCATCTGACCGGTTGGTTGCTGAATGGTTACTAAGAATATCACGATTTGCACACCATTCTCTCTGAATAAGGTGAACTTGATTCCAGATGAGTTGCTAGCCTCCTTCTCAGGACATCATTTTCAAGCATAAAGAGAAATTGCCTCACCAATTTTGGTTAGCATGGTTCCTTCATTATGCTTAGAAATAACGAGTAAGGCCAACAAATCATTTGGAATTGAGTTCTCCTTGTTTGGAGAGAAAGATGCACAATCTGTGAGATTCTCAATAAGAGTTCATCAATCACCAAGTCAGATAATGATGTTTGTCATTTGTCCAACTATGAGGTTGTTGGTAGAGAAAAAACTTCTGGGGCATCCAAATGAGGATATGAAGGTTGCAATTGCTTTATGTACCAGCAAAATTACAAGAACTAGTGGCCCTTAGTACATTATTTAATGGAAGAGGTGTTCCAGATATTGTTGACACACTTCAAAAATTGGATGACATATCAAGTGGTATCAAAGTGTTCTTGTGTTGCATTACATAGTCCCTAAAAGCACTAGTGCACCAAAGAAGTGCAATACCAAATACCCAATACTCCAGAAAAGTGTAGTAAGTGCCTTCATCGGCATATATAACATGTGAAAAGTACTTCTCTATTGTTTCCTCAAGTTATATTGGAATCATGAACCATTCTGTTAAAAACTAATAGAAATGGATGCTTTGAAGGATGACAATAATGTCAAATAATTAATCGAATAGATGTGCTATTCTTCATGTAGTTCCCTTCTTCCACATAGAAATAAGGTTTCATGATTGTTAGGTCATAGGTGATTACTATTTCAACAATTAAACAATATAATAAAATTAACAAGACCACAAATTTGGCAATCGCTATCATTTATATTAAATACTCCAATTAATGATCCTGCCTAAGTGAACATTCATGAAGCAAGTTTTTCATAAGTAACTTGTTTGAATATTTCTACTCGTAACTAACATCTAAAGAGCACAACGATCCA
The DNA here is from genome assembly GCA_038050645.1 of Hedychium gardnerianum. NCBI lineage: Eukaryota > Viridiplantae > Streptophyta > Magnoliopsida > Zingiberales > Zingiberaceae > Hedychium > Hedychium gardnerianum. The sequence goes on from JBBUKS010229664.1 coordinate 14,883, forward strand.
ACCTTATTAGATCACAGATTTGGACACTAATGTCTTCTACTCTATACGTGCTCTATAATTGCTAGACAAAGACAACCACGGAAAAAGAAACGATCGATTAGCTGTGACTTAAATCCACTTATCTACAACACCATACAGCCCGACATCAAATAAACGGACAAATACATGTAAAATACCCTAATCAATAAACTTGTAGTCGAATCAAAACTAACAAGCCCCTATCTATCAAGTGTGTCACTACTCAACAGAAGAAAAATATCAACAGACATATAAACCGAGACCCCCCACAATAATCTACCAATTCCATTCCAAGCTACAAGGAAAACCAATCAGGCAAGGAAGAAGGGCGCCCCAAAACCGGAATTCAATCATGCAAAGTAAATTCTTATAAGGCTCGACGATTCCCTGGGACGCTATATGCGACGCGTCCCAGGAAAGCGATCAAATTTGTGACTATTTACCTTTATGCGGCGAACGAGGTGATTGGAGAAAAGATCCAGCGAGTGGAGATTGGGAGAAGAGAAGAAGAGCCGGATTGCGATTGCTATACGCCTCCCGCTTCCTCTGCCCTCGTCGTCGTCTGCCGCGGGTGAAAACAGGGAACAACGACGGCGAAGAAAAAGAGCGGAGCGAGAGAGACTCGAATTAAATTAAATTAAATTAAATGTTGGAAAAAAAATTAAGCTCCGAAAATAATTAAGGGGAACGAATCTTTGAACTCACGGGCCTTTTACACGCGCAAACCTTACGCGATGAGGTGGCAGTTCTTTTTCCTCATTCAGTGGGACTCACTCAGGTCAGGGCGTAGGGAATACGCGTGCGAAAGACTAGTGATTTTACACTGTGCAGCAGCGTTTTCGAACCGATACCCTTTTCTATCACTTTTTTATTATTAATAATTAAATAAATAAAAGATTAACTAACTTAATTTTCATAAATTTAGTTTTTTTTTAAAAATAATAATAAAGTTTTTAATTAAAAAATATTTAGATGGAAATTGGTTACCTTCCTAACGACAGGGAGAAAAATGATAATACCTAAACTACACGGTGATATTTCAAAATATAATTAAAGTGTAGGGGTTAAATGAACTTTTGCCATGTGTTATGGCTTTGTCATGTCCATCGCCTTCCTGGGGGCTCTCAAACTTCCAACTCCGTGGCCGTCACCTTCTCCTGCTTCACTTGTTGCACCACCAGCACCGACGCGTAGCCTCCGAAGTCACTGGACGCAAGCATGTCCCCGATCGCCCCCAATTGCGGGCACTCACACCACTCCGTCAACCCCGCCACCAACGCCGACGACGAGGATCCCTTCCCCACCACGTACAGCTCATGCTGACCCTCCATCCCTCTTATCACTTCCACTGTCTCCTCCGAGTTCCTCAGCACCTTCTCCTTGTACCCCACCGCCGACGACACATCATGCTTCCGCCTAAACTCCTTCAAGCACGCCTCGTCCCCCTCCGCCGCTCCGTGACAGACCTCATCGCCGTTGGTCTCCTGGTCCACGGTCAGCAACTTCTCCGACCCGTGGAAATTTTCAGTCTGATGCTGAGTCGTCGTCGAGATGAGTGGACAAGAATCGGAGACGAACCGGAAAACAGAGAGGCTGATGGATGGGTGGTCGGCCATCCGCGACGCCAGCGCCAAGGCCTCCCTGTCGTCCGCGCCGCCGAAGAAGAGCACGGCGACGCGGTAGGCGGCATTCTGGTCTTCTCCAGGCATGCGGACGGGACCGCTAAAGCCGCGGTCGACGAAGATGGCTACGGAACAGGGCGCGTTGTCGAGGACGCTCTCGTTGATGGCGCGAACCGCGGGGTTGGCCACCTGCATGCCGCCGTCCACGGTGGGCTGCTTATGGAAAGGTAAAATGATGAAGGAGATACAGTTGTCCTCGGCGACGCAGCACACGTCTTCGTGCATGGTGTCGTAGGCGGAGACGGCGGTGAGGGGTTGGATGGTGACCCCTGGGGTGCGTTGCGCATACGAGTCCAGCGCCTGGATTATTCCCTGCGACCGGTCATCGAAGGAGGGTTTGTGGAGCTGCTTCTGGTCCCCGTCGGCGCTGGCGGCATCGTGGATAACGAGCATAGCAGAGGCGCGGCCGGTGAGCTCGATAAGGTGGAGGGAGAAGACGAAGACAGGGGAGCGTCTGCTGGGGTGGGCGGCCTCGAGCAGGCCGAGCATGGACGGCACGTTACGGGCGTTGTGGATGCAGAGTAAAACGCGGAGCTCTTCGCTAGCTTCCGGCCACTGGATCGTCCGCCGCTCGTACGAAACTTGCCTTCTGTTGGTAGTCACCAGTAGCTTTAGCAACGGCGTCACCATCGCCGTCACCATTACCGACATTACCACCAATATGGAGTACGCCTGCTCGCTCAAGACCTCCGAGTCCCTTCCAATTTTGAGGATGACCATTTCAACGACCCCTTTGGTGGTCATCAGTAAGCCCATGGCAAACCCGTCGGCGAGCGGCATCTCGTACCAATGGCCGACGACCATGCAGGCCACCACCTTGGCGGCAGCGGCCAGCAGCACTACCGTGGCCAGGACAACCGCCGACCAGAGATGGTTCACCGACCGAAGATCGGAGCGCAGACCACAGAGGGCGTAGAAGAGCGGAACGAGGAGCCCCTCCACTAAGTCGCCCACCCGCTCCACCAGCTCCACTCCCGTCGGGCGGTAAGGGATGATGAGCCCGTAGATGAAGGCGCCCAATATGGCGTTGATGCCTAGGGCATCCCCCATGAGCGCCCAAGACATTGCCCCGACGAGAACGATGCATACGGTCATCTCCTCTGCTTTCTCCTCGTCCCTCTGCGCGAACCAAAGGACCGCCGGCTTCGCCAGTTTGAAGCTACAGAGGAAGAAGGCCAGCCCAGAGAGCAACGCCCAGATGGCGGCCGACGGCTTGCCGCTGGTCATGGAGAAGGCGACGGAGACGAGAATCCAGGCGGAGCTGTCGACGAAGACGGCGGAGGAGAGGCTCGCGAGGCCGACGGCGGTTTTGGTGAGCTTGAGCTCGGTGAGCGTGCGGGCGACGACGGAGAAGGAGGTGATGGAGAGGGTGGCGCCAAGGAAGGTGAGGAAGGACATTCGGTTGGCCTCGATTTCGAGGTGCGCATGGACGAGGATGCCGGAGAAGGCGCCGACCGCGAAGGGGAAGACCATGCTCGCGGCGGCGAAGGCAGCATACTTGTGCGACCGCTTCAGCTTCGTTGGATCGATCTCGAGGCCGGTGATGCAGACAAAGTAGATGATGCCGAGGTAGGCGACGACCTCCAAGATGGGCAAACTCCGGTAGGGGAAGATGGTCCGGAGATAGCCGGGAATTTGTCCGAGCCCCATCGGACCGAGAACCAACCCACTCTGTTCACATCAAAATCGAACCTTTAGCAGAGAAATTTTCCAAAATATCGCATCTCGGATTAGCGTACCACGATTTCGGAGACGTGGCGAGGCTGGTGGAGGGGGAGGAGGATGAGAGCGACGAGACGGCTGGTAACGGCGATGACGAGGAGTTGGAGGAGGAAGAGGGGGAAGCTGTGGTCGAGGGGGTTGTTGTCGTCCAATTTGCCAATGGCGGTGGTGATGCTGGTGGAGTAGCAGACGATCCGCGTGGAGTTGACGCTCCTCCAGTGGTAGTCCATATTGCTCATCTTGATAGGTACGGCCAATGGACGACGCGTTTGCGGTGGCGATCGGCGACGAACGTATGTTGCAAAGGAGATTTGGAAGAGGATAGCGGGAAGGAAGAAGATGATGAGGTGGAGGATTTGGAATAAAAGGGCTGCTATTTCAGACTTGTTTTTATCTAAATGTGGAGAAAACAATGGGAGAATAAGAAAAAGAAACTCAATTTTTAGTAAGTGTAAACATACTTTTTCAATTTCAATTTTATATTTTATTTAGTTTTCTATTATTTTTTTAAAAAAATTAATTACATTTTAAAAGAGACAAATAATAATTATAAAATCTTATAATTTTTTTTTAAAAAATAAATGTATTTGAAAAACGTGTCGGATTTATGTATTTATGAGAGTTGAGTGTCCGTCTTAATAAAATACTATATTTTAAAAAATTATTATTATTATGGCGGTGAAGGTGGTATAGTACATGCCTGTTCTGTGTCCTGAACCTTACAATGGATCCCTGCCTTTGCGGTGGGCTCCGATCGAGCCCAGGAAATCGGGGGTAGGCGAGGCTAGCCACCAGCTAACTGATGGTGACCCGACCCCTGCTAGTGATGACGCGTCGGCGTCGCGATCGGCACCTGCCTCGGACGCCCGTCTACTGTCGGATCAGAGGAGTCCTAATCGGACGGGTTGGATCAAATCTCGGGTCAGCGTCGAAGGTCGGTGACCGTTCCCGTCGGCACCTCCGCGCCTATAAATACGCGTCGGGGTTCGGCAACTGAGAAAACGCGACGGGAAGCAGCGAATAGAGAAGAAAGCAGCGGAGATCAGGCTTCAGGTATCTCCTCTCGCGTCGTGTACTTCCTTCGGGTGAGTCGTCTTGCTTCCGATCTGCGTCCTCGCGGCGAACTTTTTTGAGTTTGATTTGGTTGGAAGTGGTGGGGTTTTGTGGTTTTTGCAAATGAATGATTCGATCTGTCCTATTTGGGGATTGATGTGATCTTGAATTCTTGCTTCTTGATGAAAATTACTCTGATGGTTCTTTTCTTTGATGATTCAGCGAGCTCTAAGATGGCGGATACCTTCCTTTTCACCTCTGAGTCTGTCAACGAGGGGCACCCCGACAAGCTGTGCGACCAGATCTCGGATGCAGTCCTCGACGCTTGTCTGGAGCAGGACCCAGACAGCAAGGTTGCCTGCGAAACCTGCACCAAGACCAATATGGTGATGGTCTTCGGCGAGATCACCACCAAGGCCGATGTCGACTATGAGAAAATCGTCCGGGCTACCTGCCGTTCCATCGGATTCACTTCCGATGCTGTCGGCCTCGACGCGGACCGCTGCAACGTGCTTATGTACATCGAGCGGCAGTCCCCTGACATTGCTCAGGGCGTTCACGGACACTTCACCAAGCGCCCGGAGGAGATCGGCGCCGGTGATCAGGGCCACATGTTTGGCTATGCGACCGATGAGACCCCTGAGCTGATGCCCCTCAGCCATGTCCTTGCTACGAAGCTGGGCGCTCGCCTCACCGAGGTCCGCAAGAATGGAGCCTGCGCTTGGTTGAGGCCGGATGGTAAGACTCAAGTGACTGTGGAGTACCGCAATGACAACGGCGCCATGGTTCCCGTCCGTGTCCACACCGTCCTCATCTCCACCCAACACGATGAGACGGTGACCAATGATGAGATTGCGGCTGACCTCAAGGAGCACGTCATCAAGGCCGTCGTTCCCGAGCAATACCTCGATGAGAAGACCATCTTCCACCTTAACCCTTCTGGACGTTTCGTAATCGGAGGTCCTCATGGCGATGCTGGGCTCACCGGTCGCAAAATCATTATCGATACCTACGGCGGCTGGGGAGCACACGGTGGTGGTGCCTTCTCCGGGAAGGATCCTACCAAGGTTGATCGCAGTGGAGCTTACATTGCCAGGCAGGCAGCCAAGAGCATTGTGGCCAATGGGCTCGCCCGCCGTTGCATCGTGCAGGTCTCATACGCCATCGGCGTGCCCGAACCCCTCTCTGTTTTCGTTGATACCTACAGAACAGGGAAGATACCTGATAAGGAGATACTGACGATTGTGAAGGAGAATTTCGACTTCAGGCCGGGCATGATCACCATTAACCTTGACCTAAAGAGGGGCGGCCACAGATTCCTGAAGACAGCAGCTTATGGACATTTTGGCAGGGATGACCCAGACTTCACCTGGGAGGTAGTCAAGCCCCTCAAGTGGGAGAAATAGTCTGCCTAAATTGGATCTTGTCCTACTACTGCCGGTGATGTATCCAAACTATGATCTTTCTTTCGACTATGTTGCATGGGTTTGTCCCATATTAATTTTAGTTTTGGTTACTACGAGTTTGTACTAGAACAATAATTTGGAGTTTGAAACAAACTTAGTAGCTGTAATTGTTGGATGGAAGAAAAGGCATCTATTATAGTTTGTTCTGTCTTCAGTTCATGCTGCCCTTCTAAGTGACGTTGAGAAAACTGTTTTTTACATGTCTAATTCCTGCCGAAACTTGATTACTAGTTACATGCTGGAAATGAATATGAACGCGGCATAATATACTAGTCAAGGACAAAGTTATCTACTTTGATCAGCTTAATATTTGTAGGGAATTGTTTGTAGTGATAGGAGAAACTATTGGAAAATCATCATGTCATTGTTGTGCTGCATAAGTCTCAAACTATTTGAGCTCGGTTACATAGATTTTAGTCTCTCATAAACAAATGAGCCAGACATCTATATTCTTAGAAAAAAACACAAGACTTCTTGCTATTTTTTCACAGTTTGCAGGAGGACTCGACTCAGAGCTGATGGTCCCATTGAGGCACTAAAAAAGAAGGTTGAGTAACAAGGTAGAACACAGTAGGACAACTTAATGGAACGACAGAGACAGAGTCAGTTTATGTAGTTAGATTTTGATAAGGAATCAGGTGCAGCTAAGAACATGGTTTCGTCAGAAGAATTAATAGCTATAACGAGGCTCAGAGTTGGACAAGAAGAGAATAAAATTCGCTATGATGAGGACTTTTCTATATGCATCAAAGTCCTGATTTAAGATTCATTTTGTGTTGTAGCTTAATTCATGGTGACATGTATTGAACATGGCAGAGGTTTTTGAGCTCACGCCAAGCAGCTCAGAATTTGGTGGATTTCAATTCATCTCCACAAGGTAACCAAATAATTTGCCTCGCACTTAATTCCTCCATGGCAGACACATTTGTTTTCTTTTTTTTTTGTTTTGTAGTTATTGTTTGCCTTTTTTTTCCTTTCCTTTCCCCAAACAGTTGTTTACCAATTAAGTGTTTGTGACAAACATCAACACGGTGGAGGATGACTCCTGCAAGTGAAAAGCTATTCCTTATTGTGGCAAAAGCCGAAACGCTCGCTCCCAGCGCTCCCGCCAATCCGTCCCAGACCAACACGGAGGAGGTAAATCACGGGGGCTAGTCTAGCCAGCCCAAACAGTGACTAGTGCATAAGGGGGGCATGAACCTGGCTACTAGCCAGGATTTGACCCCTGGACCTCATTGTGGCAACACCTCATGCACTAGCCAACAACTCATCCCGTGGGGACGAAAAAAAAAAAAAAAAAAAAAACATGTGGCAACACCTCATGAAAAGCTATTCCTCATGAGTGCATGAATGAGTGGGATTGATGACTAATGTATGATTATCATGAGATTTGAGGATTAAATCTTAATTAGTAATCAGGTTTCTGTCGTCTTTCATGCATTAGTTTCGGGCTAGCTAGATTAGTCCTGTGATTTATCTCTTTCGTGTTGATCCTGGGACGGACTGACGGAGGCGCTGGGGCGAACGTTTCGCCTTTTGCCAC
>JBBUKS010229774.1:0-22365 GCA_038050645.1 Hedychium gardnerianum
GATTACTCTATCCCGTGGTTGTCCATTCAGCAGCTCTCCAGCTTTTCCTTGGATCATCCTCCGTCAGTCTCCGCGCAGGAACAAGAGCATTATAGAGAAAGTCGAAATTACATTTATTGCGAAAAAACTCTAAAGGAAACGTTTAAGATGGTACAAACATGTATCTAGACGACCAATAAATATTCTAGTTAAGCAATGTAAAACTATGATAAATATGTATATCAAATGAGAGAGAGGAAGATCAAAAAAAAACTTGGTTTTAAAATAAAATAAAATTTATTTAAATATAGATAATGATATAGTAAAGATAGAGCCTAAACATAAAAAAGATCCATATAATTAATTCTATCTAGTGGGATGAGTGATTCTTTACGTGGCTATATGAGAATGGATAAATCAAAAATAAAAACAAAATTAAAGAGAAAGTCAGATTATAATAAAACTCTAATAAATAGTAAAATTATGATAAAATATATATTAATAAAGAAAAAGTAAGATATAAAATTTTGAATAAAATTTATTTAAATATAAGTAGGGATATAATAATATATCGAGATTAATGAATTTATATAATTAATTATTGCTTGATAATTTCTTATAATTTTTTAAATTTTATTTGTTTAGAATTTTTAAAATTCCGAAGTCATAAAATTTAATTTGTTTATATTTATCAATATCTTCAAAATTTTAATTTGATAAAATAACTTTAATGCAGTTGATAGAGTTAATCGAATTTCTTTCTATCTTAAATCTTAATCCCCGAAAATTTGCAAATTTTAATAATGTCACGAAATTAATGTAAATATATATTTTAAATTTACCTTTATTATTTTAATACTTCTGATAACAACCCTCTTATTTAAGCATCCACCGAATCGGAAACGAACCAATCCGAAACTTACAGGTCAAATCAGGAAGATTCTATTTCGGCGGGCACGTGTCGGGGCACGCATGTTATGACACCCATTTTCTCCTCCCCCCGACCCAATCGGATCGAATAATTTTCGGGACCTTTTCGATGGCCTTTCTGTGAATAAACCAAATGATTGGATTAGACGGTTCGGTGGTGAGATCACCTGTCTCTGTTCCAACAACAACAAATAAATTCTGATTCTCATATGGTGGGATTCATAGGGCTCACTTAACTGAACCAGTCGCATTAGAGATTAACCTGATTGGTGATTTGCATGGGATACAATGTCTTTGTTCGTCTTTGAAGTAAACCTACCACTTCGTCGCGTCGATTATAACAGGACAAGCCGCAGCAGCAGCAGAGAGAGAGAGAGAGAGAGAGAAAGAGAGGAGAAGCGAGAAGCAGGTGGGGGGATGATGGATTCCGACTACGGCGTACCCAGAGAACTCTCGGATCTGCAAAAGCAGCGTGCGCTGTACCAACCGGAGCTTCCTCCATGCCTTCAGGTCTTGCTTCCGCCATTTTAGAACTACGTTTTTTTTTGTCTTTCTTTCGCCATCATTTTTGCTCACCTAGCTTGTTTATCTGTGATCCGTGCTTGTGTTTCTGTTCGACTAGGGATCGGTACGTTTTCTCTTTGTTGTGTGGGGGTTATGTGGGTGCTGGATCTTCGTCGGCACTGTCTATTCCTAATGGATCTTGTGGGTTTTGGTTGTTTACGAGTTTGCTAGTGTTGGATGAAGCTTTCCTTTTGATCTCTCCCTTCCTCGTATGCTTTACGCGCTCGATACTGTATCTCGCTTGAAACGAGGAACATGAAACCAAGGTTTCACTTGTTTGGGATGTTGTCGTCGGGCACAGAGCAGTCTTCGTTCGTGGTTTATTTGCCGGCCTTTATTTTGGATTTAGTTTCTTTTACTGACAGGTTTTTCAGGACTATTAGGAAGATAAAGAAAGTATTCATAAGAGTGTCGTTGGTTCTACCTGGGAGAAAATCTTTCTGGACTTGTAAAATCTATTATGTATATTCTCTTAGCAGTTATATCTGTTAATATTTGTTCATTCATGTGACAAATGCTTCATTTTGAGGATTCATTTGTCAGATTTTAGTCAAAATTAGTTGAATGAAATTGTTGGTCGCCTTGGCCTCCATGTTAAGGATAGTTATACGGAATTGAAATGAATATGTTTTTTTTCCTCCTCTTTTGAATTCTTAAATTTTGAACCTATCAACTAGGGAGTTCTCGTATTTGAAAGCTTGGACGATATATGTGGAATTGTTAGGCTGCCATTTTGCATGGATGCTTTATTGAAACATTGTAAATATTTGTAGCAAATACTCATAGTTAGTAGTTGTCTACACTACTTTTCTTCAAGAATATCGATACAGATTAAAAAATTATGATAAATGAGTATTTTTCATATTTTGGCATGTACTGCAATCAACATCCAGTTGTGTCAGTTCATTACAATGGGTTGTTGGATCATATCCAATGAGAATCATACATTTTTTTAATCTCATTACCCACATTGATGTTTTAGGTGTAGCCCTTTTAGATTGAGTCCTATATATGCATGTAATTATCCCTATACGATATATGAAGAGAAACTATTCTCTTTTAGCCAAACTTAACATAGTCTATTGGATTCAACTCATCCAGCATTCTTTATTTTATTCAGCTGTCAAATATAGCTCTTTTGATTGCCTGCAAATTCTGACTGTTACTATTCACATTTCATTGTAGTCTGAGATCTCTCTCTTGCATCCTCTCTGCAGGGAACTACAGTTAGAATTGAGTTTGGAGATACAACAACTGCTGCTAATCCCACTGATGCACATGTCATTAGCCAAGTATTTCCACACACATATGGGCAACCATTGGCACATTTTTTAAGGCCAACCGCCAACGTTCCAGATGCACATATCATAGTGGAGCAACCAAGTATTAGGTGCATTTCTATATATACTCATCTTTTAAACATTGACATTCACTTAAAAGTACATGAGTTATTTTATTTCAGGCATATGGCATTATGAACCTGTCAACCTCACCACATATCCAACTTCACCAAATTATGCACTACATGTAGGAAAATGGAACTTTTTAGTGAATTGGCAACTCAAAGAGGATAGGACTGTATGTTCTAAGAAAAGTAGAAAATTTATTCTAGCCTAATATTTTCTTAGAGGCAAGCTAATGGGATTCAAAGGATCATTGAGATTGATGTGTCAACTGATGATTCAATCAGTTTAGAATGGTTGGAAGGGCACAGCTGGAAGGAATTAGTAGGATGAAGGAAATTGATAAATTCAGACCCAAGAATACAGAATATAGGTCAAGTAGGGAGATATTCTTGCTGTGCAGCAATAAATGTGCTTTTTCTGAAGCCTTGTGGGCTGTGTGTTTGAATGAACAAGGATTAGGTGACTGGGTCTGCCTAACCACTTGAATCAGTTATTGGGAATCTGTCTGCCAGTTTATTGAGTGATATGTAGTCTGGTTTTAAAAGTATTGATAGGAGAGCTTATGGCTAAGTATCATATGTCATAGGGTATTTTTACTATCAACTCTCTGACAGCTTTGTGGTCAATCTGCAGTTTATTGGCAAAAATGGAATTGTATGCATGCCAATTTACCGGCAGCTTGGAGGCATAAGTTTGAATTGCTAATAGCCATTTTAAAGTTGATAAATTTATTTAATTAGTTGATTCTTCTTCATCTCTTGGGATGGACGTGTCTAGGCTTTATAACTCTTTTAGACATAAAGCAATTTTTTATTGTCCTTTTCTGTTGATACCTTTGCACACTTTGCAACTTGTCTTAGTTTTTTTTTAATGTTTCAACCATTTTGCTTCTTTGTGTTGTAGGGTTGGTATAGTATTTTGTGGGAGGCAATCCCCTGGAGGTCACAATGTCATTTGGGGTCTTTATAATGCTATCAAAACTCATAACCCTAACAGTACCTTGCTTGGGTTTGTTGGTAAGTATATCTGCTATTTATTGGATTTTCATGAAAACTATAAATTAACTTTTCTTTAATAATATCAGGCTCAGATTATTATACACCTCAACATTTGTGGTTTAGTAGGATTTGCCTCTTAACTATACGTATAATACTTGTTGGTCAAGTATGAATGATTACTTGTCTGCTATTTTACTCTAAATATAAATTATTTACATGTTGTAGGCTTGGTATATAGCATGATTTACTTGGTATTTTACTTTTTTGCCAATTTAGTACTTATTATCCAATCCTACATGTCTCCTATGCCTTCTTTTTGGACTTTCTACAAGTACTGCAAAGCCTTCAGTTTATAAGTTCTGATCCAATGGTGCATCACGTTAAATTATTTATTATTAATAATAATTTAATTTCTTGGATACTATCATAAAAGCATAGTGCTGCAATCTTCTCTCTCCCTTTCCTTTATTATGTTTCCCTCTTCCCTACTTTTAACACTAAGAAAAAGAATCTTGCCATAGTTGAAGCCTCAAAAGGCACCGTTATCTGTCCATGCAATAGACTTGTTTGTGAAGTTATTTTCTGGATCCATGAATGTATTAAGTCCATGCTATTTTATTTCTTTGAGGTTATTCTGTAAATAACCTTATTAAATATGTTTTTTTTTTCAGATGTTTGTTGGACTTAACCTACATCTACAAGTGAATGCCTTTCCTCACATAAATTATTTTTCTCAATTTCCAATTCCAATTTGTATGTTTAAATCATATTTGTTTTGCTTTACTAGCTTGAGTTTACTAGGTAGCTACTTGGATGATTTAGATGGTTTCATGATTGTGATGAATTGTTTTTGTATCCTGTAACCTTCTTTGATTCTCATTTCCTTGTTTGTTGCAGGAGGTACCGAAGGATTATTTGCAAAGAAAACTTTGGAAATAACTGATGATGTCCTATCAACTTATAAAAATCAAGGTTTTTGAAGGATATCTATGAATTGACAAATTTTCATCTCCTGTATTGAAACATCTCCTTTAACTATAATGTTTCCCTGGCTTTAGGTGGCTATGATTTACTTGGCCGGACAAAAGATCAAATAAGATCAACTGAGCAAGTCAATGCTACAATTTTGGCCAGCAAGGAATTGAAGCTAGATGGGCTCATCATTATTGGAGGTGTTGTCTAATTATGCAAAAGTATATCTGTTCAGATAACCAGGATCAACTGTTGATTGCCTTCTTTTTGTTATGATTCTCTAGGAGTTACTTCCAACACAGATGCTGCTCAGCTTGCAGAGACATTTGCCGAGTTAAAATGCCCAACCAAGGTTCTGATTTTGGCTTTGTTGACTTGACAAAATAACTAATATTTTTTAGTATCTGTTTGGTGATCTAAAGACTTTAATTTAACACTTGATGAAGATATTACTGTGAATTTGGTGAACCTTTGTGAGGAAAAGTTTGTCTTGTGAGATCTTCTATGACTAAAATGCTTAGAAATTTTGTTGACAGGTGGTTGGGGTTCCTGTAACCTTAAATGGAGATCTAAAGAACCAATTTGTTGAAACAAATGTTGGGTTTGACACAATATGCAAGGTAACTTTTTTGTGTGTTACTAATTACTTATGTAATATTTTGTTATTTATGTTAGTTTCATGATACTATGCTCTTTGTAAATTATTCTAAAATGGATTGCAACTGGAATTCGCATAGCATTCTTTTTATTTTCAAAATATATTCTCCAATTAACGTTGATCTCTCCCTTCACACTTTCATTTGGTGTGGTTGATATTGCTTAAAGAAATTTCCTAACAAAATTTACTTTCGTCATCCTATTTACAGGTTAACTCACAACTGATTAGCAATGTATGCACAGATGCTCTCTCAGCCGAAAAGGTACTGCCTTGCTCCTGTTGCTTAAAATTTAAGCTTTGTAATAACCTAGATTGGTTGTTCTTCATTGTGTTCGAACATGCACTAAAAAAATGCAAAAAATGAATCTAATCTAGTTTTCACTTGGTTCTTGATTCTTTTCAATCATAAAAACTGTATGCATGCTATACCCTGTTTTTAATCATTTTGTCATGTCTACTGTGCTTTTCCCCTGTGATGTCCATTCCCATTAGGCGATGTGTCACTTGAATTCTGAGGAAAATTGCATTAGTGCATTAGTAACAGTGAAGGAATTAGCTTTCTATCCCTTTGGTTCCATCATTTGTTCGCTCTTAGATTAATTCATCTCTTGTAATCTTGCATACATCACTGCTCTTCCCATCGAATGTACAAATCTGTGTTTTTCAGTAGCCCTCCACAACTGGTGGTTGACACATGAGAATTGTTGATCCATTGTATTGATAGTGGAATTGTAACTATGGTTTGCTTAGTCCACTGAATGCACTGGATGTGAGCCTGGATCATTCATAATGGGAAGAGCTTCAAAATGACATTGGAGGGGTTGAGTTGATGCTCGTTCATGTCCCACTGTGTAGGAAATGACATGTAGATGTTTGTTGTTGATAAGGAGATGAAACTCTTGCACATAATGAGAAGGAAGACAACACCAACGTTATGGAAAAACACACTCAATTATAAAGGATCAGTCTGTGCTATTGGAGGATCGATTCATGATTGTATTAAGCAACTCAATCTCCAACAATGGCAAGACAGGTATGATTCTAGGATCCAAGAACGGAAAACCTTGTTTATTCTCTAGGTCAGTGTTGATGATCACAAGCACTTTCAGGAGGCTAATATTTATGAAGGCAAATGTTGGGATTGTAATTTTGGAAACAGAGGGTGTCAGATGAGGGCAAGGTAGTGGTGGCCATGTCAAGGAGGTGTTTAGTAAAGACTCATCACTATTTCAGTGATTTCCTCAATGATATTGCGGTGGTGGAAGTCAAGTTGGTTGAGGTCATGGCTACAGCTGGCAAGTGAGATGAAGTGGATGATCTTGCAACAGAGATTCAAGTTGCAGATCTGATCATGGTGAGGAGGAAGGAGATAACCGGTAGGCCAATATCCTGGGTGATACAGAGATCATGACTGAGGATGTTGTGACGAGCAACATTGCTTAACTTCCCTATCAAATCAGCTCCAAGGAGGCCTTGTACACGACTTTCCATGCCATTGTATCTTCCCTGTCGATGAGTCCTTGACCCCAACTTGCCTGCCTTCAACTTCTTCCTCAAATTGCTTTGCCTTGATCATTGAAGAGAAGTGTCGAATACCCTCAAATCCTCCTACCATGGTTGTATTGGTAGCAGAATGATATTGGTTATTCTCAAAAAGCATGTAACCCACTTTTACCTCAAAAAAGAACCCCAGCTAAGTAGGGCCCACAAATTCATTAACAACCTATCTACTTGCAGAGAAGGGATTCTATGAGGAAAAATCTACTTCCTCTCATCTGTCTAGTTGTGTAAAAGCCATTGTGGAAGAGACTTCAAGCTCCTTCGGCCCCATACGTTTATGTTTGAACTGGGCTAAAGTGGATGGTTTCTGCAGCTTGGGAAAAGCCATCTTTGCACAAGGCAAGGATGAATTAATGGTTTAGGGAGCAGGTTGCAAGGGCAAGGGCGGTGGAGGTCGGATGGGGCTGGGATAGAGGAAAATGATAAATAGGAGGGTACATGGTCCATCCCCTATGTTGCATTGATATGAATCGTCATTAAACTGGTATCATTCCAAGCTAATAGAGTAATTAGTAGCTTAACGGAATTTTATCCCTTGTTCTTTTGAGCATGATGCTTTTCAATTTTTACGCTAATAGAAAGCTTGTTATTACTTGCTTAGCTTTCTTTTGTTTCTTCAACGTATTTAAGACCTGAATTATTTTTCAGTATTATTACTTTATTCGCCTGATGGGCCGCAAGGCTTCCCATGTGGCTTTAGAATGTACTCTCCAGTCACATCCCAATCTGGTCAGTTCTTATGTTTAATGACATTTATCCATTCTTGTAAACTTTTTTGTTTTTTTGCGCATATTGATGTGGGTTCATTGTTAACTCATTCCAGGTCATCCTAGGGGAGGAGGTCACATCATCTAAATCTACAATTTTTGATATTACAAAACAAATATGTGATTCAGTCCAAGCCAGGGCAGAGAAGGGTAACATGAAGACTATCTCTGGATTTACTGATCTATGTATCCTTTACTGATTTACCAATCACTTCTGATACAGACAAATATCACGGCGTCGTCCTTATTCCGGAGGGGCTTGTGGAGAGTATACCAGAATTATATGCGTTGCTTCAGGTAAAATAAACCCACTTTATTATACTTCCGTTGCTGATCGGATTGAAGCCCAGAAGCTTATTTCCGTTTTATTTTATGGTCAAATGGATTAGGAAATTCATGTTCTTCATCGCCGAGGAGTGTTTGTTGATGATATTTCATCTCAACTTTCACCTTGGGCATCTGCTCTATTTGAATTCTTGCCACCATTCATCAGGAAACAGGTCTTCTCTTGAATTGCTTCTTGTGAACAGGAATACTTTTAGATGTTTATATTTTTTACTACATTGTGGTAAACATTTCCTGAAATGTTATTAACTATTTGACTGCATCTTGGACACTGCAGTTACTTTTGCATCCAGAATCTGATGATTCCGCACAGCTTTCCCAAGTAAACATCTAACATTTTGACAGATTGAAAATATATGGAACGAGTCTTTTTTCATCTCTTACGCTTAATGCTTTTCTTTCTAGATTGAGACAGAGAAGCTTCTTGCACAGCTAGTTGAGACAGAAATGAACAAACGTTTGGTAAGTTCATCTTAAGTTCAAGACTTCCAGTTCTTAGAGAATTTCTGGCGGGCTGACTAATATTTTTCTTTCTATCAAGTGGTTATATTCCTTTATTTTATCTTTTATGTTGCATATATCTTTCATCCTCTATGCAAACAGTTTAACTCTTTTTTTTTATATATATTTTTTTACAGAAAGAAGGTACCTACAAAGGAAAAAAGTTCAATGCTATCTGCCACTTTTTTGGATATCAAGCTCGAGGATCCTTGCCATCAAAATTTGATTGCGACTATGCCTTTGTAAGTCTCACATGTTGCAGCTCAGGTATCTTTAAGTTCCTCGTCTGAGCTGAGACATCTGTCAAATTAATGCTCTTTTTAGGTTCTTGGCCATGTGTGCTATCACATATTAGCAGCTGGTTTGAATGGGTACATGGCTACCATTACAAATCTTAAAAATCCTGTGAACAAGTGGAAATGTGGTGCCGCTCCAATTACAGTAAGATCTGCTACTCAATCAACTTGTTACTGAAACCAAACATGATCCTTGTCTATTTTCAATATTTCGACTCAAATTGTAGTTTGTACTTTGATTTTTTTTTTTTAATCTATTTTCAATATTTTGACTCATTGTGTTATACTTTAAACAATGTCAGTTTATTCCCCAAAGTTTGTTTTCCTATTAAGAAAGCCATCTGGCACACACGCTTGCTTTGTTTATGGGTTTAGCTGATGATATCTGTTAGAAGAAATGCTTTTCTGGCCAAATTGATAACAGATTTTTCAAACATTGGTACACAAATTGACACCTGATTTAAGTGCTGAACTGCAATTGAAGCAAATTCTAAGTGTTAAGTTGAAATCGCCCTTTAAATAATGTAGATAAACTCATTGGACCGGGTGCTTTGTTTGTTGCTAGGCAATGATGTCTGTGAAGAAGCATTGGTCATGTCATCCCGGAGTCACCTCAATTGGAAAACCTGTCATCCATCCTGCCTCAGTTGACTTGAAAGGAAAAGCATACGAGTATGTATATCCAATCTTGCAGATCCTTTATAGGAACTATCTATTTTATCATTTGCTCAATAGGCATTTCTCTTCTGTTGAATGAAAATGCATCTGGCAGGTGTTAACCAGATATTCCAACAAATCTTCACTTTGTTATAGTATAAGCTAAATAATTTGTAGAATCTTCATTTGTAGAAAAATAATACAAAGTTGTTCCTTTTGAATATTTGAGTTGAGGATCTCAGTGATCATTTCTTCCTCCATTTGCGAACTATACATTAGCATGTTGTCTTCATTCAACCTTACCTGAATTTGTATTCCAGGTCACTAAGAAACAACTTTTCAAGGTTTCTGATGGACGATATTTATAGAAACCCAGGACCTCTCCAATTTGATGGACCTGGTGCCGATGCTAAACCTATCACATTGTGTGTTGAAGATAAAGACTACATGGGCAGGATCAAAAAGTTTCAGGAATACCTTGATGAGGTTATTTTTTTCATGTCATTTAATGAACATTTTAATTTTGTTCTTTCCTTTACACTGGTATCATGAACTACTTTTGAGTAAATTATTACTGAAACTTTTCTGTTCTATTTCGCTGGATTCTACCTGTTACCTTTCGCTTAGGATTATTCTTCTGTGCAACCCATAATTCTGAGAATAAACTTTGAAATTTCCTGCTTTTTTTTTTTTGATCATATATAGGTAAGAAGCATTGTGAAGCCCGGCTGCTCACAGGAGGTCCTCAAAGCAGCTTTAAGCGCCATGGCTTATGTGACTGAAGCCTTGACTTTAATGTCTTCCTCTCCAAATGTGCAGAAACAACATTCAGAGCTCTTATTTTCACCATGAACTCTTCTGGAACCTTTTCTCATTTATCCTCCAATCAGTTTTACGGACTGATGATATTTATTGCCTATGTTTTTGCTTCGTTTTCCTTTCTTTTGTCTTATCTTACATGAGCCCCATCTTATGCCTGGATCGCAAATAAGAAACGACCCCATTTCTTTGAATGGTGAAAATGCAGGTTTGTTGAGATGCCAAGAAAGTGATGCATAACATTTAAGATCCTCGTGTAAAGTTCTGGTGGGATTTTGTTCTGCACAAACATGAATGATGGATAAGTTCAATCTATCTTTCTAGAAATACTATATTAGTTATCGGTGATTTTGTTTGTTTGTTTTGGTTAGTTGGCATCAGGTTTTCTTCAATGCCGATTAATTCTGGGATAATTGGTTTGGTTCACGAAAGTTTTTTATGGGTCTCAACTTTCAGCTCTTCAATTCTATCCAAATATTTTTTTATAGATTTTTTTCCAGTTGTAAACACACATTTGTATACAACTACACACACAAAAAAGAAAGATTAATAATGATTCCTTTTATATAAAAGTTAAAAGAGCATTCAGTTTCAGTTTTATATAAAATAACATAATTAATTTTCAATATTATCTCATCTATATTTATTTTTGCTAATATATAAAAAACAATTTTAATAAAAAAGATTAAAATTCTTTCGAGTTTCTTGAAGAATTTTAAATGATTTAGATTTGATTTGATATATTGTGTTTTTTGTTCAAATTAAAAGTAATGATTTTTTAAAATTTAAGAGATATTTAATTGTTATAATATGTCTTTAATTTAAAATTTAGACGAGAAATATAATTGAAAGATAATAATAAAAATAATTTAATGAATTATAGTTGGGTAATTGTAGAGATGAAACGCCTTTTTTATTAAAAAATAAAATAAAGGAGAACGTTGATGATTCAAAAACATAAGAAGCGCTTTTTGATTTTTTTTTTTGCCGAAACTTATTTAAGTCATATTATATTATTATATTGTAAGTGCTTGATTATGTTTAGTAATTAGATACAAATTGAATTCAACACCTTTAACGGGTCGGGTCCGGGTGAAGGATAACGCGATCGAACTTAGGAGACCGCCATTGTTGAATTGATCCGCATCATGTCGAATCGGGTTTAGGCATCGAACCACATCGGGCGCGTTGATAGTTATAATTCTCTCCCCCATCTATCGCTTCGCTCGCTTCTCCTTCGCTTCCAAGTTTCCCGAAGCCGATCCAGGCGGGCTTCGTCATCCTCGCCGCCGGCGGTCCGGCGGATACTAGATCACCGACTAAAAAGGCTAGGAATGCTCGGGATTGACAAATCTTGATATTTTGCAGAATCTGGACGACGGCGCCTCCTGTTTGAGGGAGATCCTGCCACGTTCCGGCTCCGAGGTAAGATTCAAGAAACCACGACTTTTTGTCCTCTCAGTTACGTTTACTTTGGACTCAACTGTAATCCTTCCTTCGCCTTCCTCTTCTTCCTCCACCCTTCTGAATGAAAGAATCATGGACAAAGATGCGTCAACGATTAATTTTCTTTTCTTTTGATGATGATCTAGTGTTCTCAGCTCAGATCTGGATCCGGATTGAACGATTTTCACTGGAAATATATTCCATTTCCTAATCGTCGATGAAATATCTGGAAGGGTATTAAGATTTATTGATTATTGCAACACTCATGAAGGAAATTTAATAATCAAAGTTCAAAATATAATCCTCTGCCGTTTGTCCTCTCGATTTCATTTACTCGGAACTCAACTGTAGTGCACCTTGAAGCTAGTAAATATCAATTGATAGTGGTTGCTAAAATTTGAGATTATACCACTGTAACTAGCACTTTACAGCTTAAACAAAATCTGTATTTATTAAATCTTGATATAATATGAATTCTTTAGTGCATATGGTTGAAAAATTTATAGTTACTTGAATTCCTTTGCTGACATGTAACTTGTGTTCCTTTAGCAGTAAGTATTACTTGTTGCAATATTACCAGGATTTTAATTCATTAAATTCGTTTTTATCTTCAGATTTGCAATAAGGCAACTTTATTGTTTCAAAAGCATGTGTTGTTAGCTAAGTCTTCAATGAATCACGTGACTGTTTTAGCAGACGGGTATCCTGTTGAGGCTACAAGAACTCAAGAAGCTACAATGAACTATAAACCTTTGGTCTGACTAAACTGATTTTCATTATGTTACTTTCTTGAATTACACATATAGGTTTGTGTGCTCATCACTGCCACCCAGTTTGGACAGCTTGACAAAGACAACTGAGTTTGTTAAGATGATGATGAAGATTTTGTTATGATTTGGAAAGTCAATGTTTTGGTAGATATTAATAGCCCTTCCAAGTGTGCATCGTTATTCAAATCCTTTTAACCAATCCTAATATTTTTTGTTTTGGAATAAGTTTGACTTTTGCTTCTAAGTAGCTGTTAATATGCTCGACATATTAGTACATGAGTTTTGCTGAATACTGGTCATTGATGATATGTTAGTTGAAGATACTTGCTTGTCAGAGATATGCTACATAAACACATTAAGTTATGGGGAAGTGATAACAAAGCTTAAGAAATATGAAATGACCAACATCTCAGAAAACTTAAAAAAGTAAACGAATTTAAATAAACAAAAGTACTAGTTGACGTCTTGTATCATTTCAATCTGAGAGTTATGGACTAGATAAATTGGAGAAAGAAGGTTTTGGAGAATAATTAAAAAAAAGTGAATAGATATTAGTCACTTCCTTTTTCAATGAGAGTAAATCTGTTATCTCTCGCGTTTAGACAAGGTCAGCATTGGAGTTGGACAATAGGTGATCTTATATGGTCTTGTCCATATATTAAGCATTGTCTTTGAATTTAGACAATAGTAGAATATTTTATTTTGTAAAATTACATAAACCAGATTGTGGATCAATGCTTTTCATGCTCTTGATCTTTTGAAAATGTGACTGCAGCCACTTTCTTATGCACAATTCATAGAACCACAATAGCTCAGTCTTCTTGGGTAGCCTCAGTTCATCTTGTGGCTTGCTGCATGTTATGAGGCTCATGCCCTTTTGACAACATGATAACAAAATTTTATTCATCAAATGAAGTACAGCCTGCATGGCACACCTAGATCCTTGACTTGGACAAGCTCTTTGTATTTATAATTCTTTGCATATTTTCTTTGTTTTTTTCCTGCTAGAAAAAATAGTCGATTTTGCTATAATTGTGTCTAGTTTCCTGATTTATTTATGTGCTTCAGGGCTGGTAAATTATTATTCAATAAATATGATGATGGAGAATGGTGAAATTGAGAGTGCAGATGATGAAATGCCTTCACTCGGTCGACGGCAGTATAGACCTGTCGTTTCTCATGAAGGATCTGCTGTCCAGATACGGTCCATGGAGTCGGGATCTCTCCCAGAGATACCTTTGAAGTGAGTTCCCCATTTAACAATTATTATTCTTTTCGTTAATTCTCTTCCTGGTTTCAGAATGGCTGGCTTCACTTTCTACTTATTGATATTAAGTTAAAATGGTAAACTTCAACATGAAACTTGCATGATTTTGATGAACACGATTTAGTTTAAACTATTTTTGATGTAATTTCTTTTCACAACATGGTATATGGTACACTATGTTGTATGTCTGTATGGCAGCATCAGGAATCGTGGTTCTATCCATTTCATTGGGATAGTGTTGGTGCATGTTAGCTGTGTGTATTATCCTTCATTTAAACCTGTCAACAACTGTAAGTTAGATCATATTATGATTTCAATTCAGATTCCAAGTCTTAAATAATTAAAGTTCGACAAATGGTTTAAAGTGTGTGCAAATAAGCATATAAGGACAAGATGCACTGTTATTTGAGGGGTTTGATGCACCTGTAATATAGTTAGCATTGTTTATTTATCATTCCATCCAAGTACTGGATTGATCATACCTTTTTCTACTAATACTGGCTGGTATTATTTAGAATATGTGAGCATGTGAAACTGGTATCAGTTTGATATATTGACAATCAAGTGCACGCATGCAATGCCACTTTGTATCTGATCAGTATTGAACCTTTCATGGTGTATACACATATCTACTAATATTTATGGCCCAAGGATTATTTCTTTAGAGGATTGGTGATTGATGAACTGGCTTGTAGTTCTTTCCTAATACTTCAGCACTTTTGTACTTAGTATCCTTGAAGAACTCTTCATTTAAGAATATACAAACAAATGAGAGTGGATTTAACCTTTGTGATTTGGATTCTATATTTTGCCAACTTCAGTCTATGCTTTTTCGCTCTTTACTTGTTGGGCAATTGAATTTCAGGTGAGTTTACTCACCTTAACCATTGGTTTAGGTTAATGTGTGATTCTTTTTTTCCTTCTAGGTTAAGAATATTCTTAGATGAAAATGGTGTCCCTTTGAAAACTCTTGGCTTGAATTATAACTAATGTCTGCAAGCCATATTTATTATTAAAATTTGATGTTATCATTAGCTAGGCTCAGGTTGCCATCCATGATCCATCTGAAAGGATATTATTTAATTTTCATAAAGCTTAAATCAAGAATCCATTGGGAGTTAGTAATTTTTTTTGGCTTGGGTTCAACCATGTATTGTTCTTATGAGTTCCCATTTCACCTGGATCAAAGTGAGATATTTTAGTGTCATTAGGGTAATTCCTTACATGTCCATGATTGTTGTTGTTGCGACCTTTTGATTTTTCTCCATTGAATCAACTTCTCCTATATAGTGCTGTGATCAAACAATGTATTTCCTTTTTGCATGCTGGTTTATTCAGTATAGTGTTTTCAATAAATTTTTGTGTTATTCATAATATTGATTTTCAGAAGCAACTTATCTACAATTATTGTATCTTCAGTTTTCCTGTGTATATGGCAAGCATAAGTTTTCTGTTGATCATTTGGGTGTTGATTGATGAAAAGCATACATTTTATATACATTGTAGGCCAATTAGGACAGCATCGCATACAGAGAATGTTCCAAATACATTGGAGGGGCCCTCCCATGGTCCTGATGTGCCTAACAACTTCCCAAGGGAATCAAAGTTGGAACTATTTGGTTTTGATTCTCTTGTTAATATATTGGGACTCAAAAGGTATGTGATAAAATTGACATTTTTTCCCCATCATTTTTGACACTCGAGAAAGTACCAAATTGGTGTTTTCTGTAAATTACAATTGCATGTGTATGTTTGATATGTTGGTTGAGCCAGAGTCGAAATTTCAGTTCACTGCTAATATCAAACCTTTTGAACTGATATGTATTGGCCTGTATGGTATTTTAAAATTGACCACTACACATTTTACACTTTGGATCAACAATTAAATACCTTGATGTTTATTTTCTTCAATTTTTAATTGATTAAGTCATTACAGTATGACAGGGGAACATGTTCCAACACCCACCAGCCCGAGAGATGGTGATGAAGTATCTGTTGTTCTTGGGAGCCCAAAGGTACTTAAGCCAGAATTTTGGTTATAGTTGCTCTACACTTGCTTTCATTTAGCTAGAAAAGTTGTAAGCATAATTTCTAAGTACTCGTAGATTTAGGCATTCAAACAGATTATATCTTGCTCTAAATGAAGTAAACCTTAGTATGACAACATGAATTCAATCCTTTCCCATATGACTTTGAAAGAAAGCGACAAATCTTCTTTCACTTTAACCCCTAAGTATGAAATCAGCCTGAGAGAATGTTCTAACATTTCCAGAAATATTGACTATCTATGTCAATCTCACACCATCAAATATTTCACCATGTGTGAAGAGCAAGGAAATGAGCTGCCAAATATGTCATTTGTAGGGTGAAGAGAACACATCTTCTAGAGCTTGCAGGAAGATGGAATTCTAGAACCTCAGTAGAATAATTTGAAGATGATTGTGATTTCATTGATGATATCTAATGCATATAAGCTTGTTTGTAATGCAGAAGTTATGACTTCATGTTGTATCCTAATGCTTTGATTGGATGTTCCTAATTTTTGATGCAAAGGTTAGCTGCTTTGAATTTATATTACATGGTGTATCCTAATACTTGGTTGGATATTCCTAAGTTTTGATGCAAATGTTAGCTTCTCCCCATTTGCTAACATCATATATTTAAGCCTCCTTTGGATGTTTCTTCTTGAATCAGTCTAGTCCCATCTTCTCCATGTCTTCCATTTCCGCTGCATTGGTTGCTGATGTGGCTGGAAAGCACTTGGCATCATTCCCCTTTCAGATAAGGTGCTTATCCTCAAGCACCAAATTGTTCAAGTTTTTAGGGTTCAGTTTTATACCCAATAACTTTTTTTCAGTGCCATCAAATTGATTTGAAAAATGAATAAATCATAAGATAGACTAGGCCTATTCCACTCCACTAGAAGGAGAGGGTCGGAGCATTTTTTTCTCTTTTTAAGCTAGATGTAGCTCCTATTTTTAAATCATACTTGTAAGTGGATCGAGGCGACTACTACATGTGCAAGATGTAGCATGACTAAACAAAATGGTTATGTTTTTTGTTGGAGGTATTCACAAATGTCTAGGGTGTAATAATGCGATGATAGATGGATGTCATTGTCATAATGTTGACTTGCTCGATTGTCAGTGAAGGGGAGGAGACAATGATGGTGGCAGTAAAAAGGTAAAACATGAGGCTTGCAAAAAACTGTGGCTTTCTCCTCACGTGGATGAAGTTGGTGTTTGGTCATATGTCTCACAAGTGGTGTGCGATCATGTCTCATACGATCAAAGAGACTAGGAGAAGGCAACTTGCAGAAGTGGAGATTGCATCTGCAGTTACCACTTAAGTCTGAGGAGGCTAGCATGAGAATATAGGAACCAAAGGTGTTTGTTTGTTGTTTGGGCATTTGATTGTTGCAGATGCTGAGGTAGTTTCTATTTGTGAAAGGTGATTATTGTTGCCAAAATGAAACTGAGACCCTTTTAAGCGGGCATTAATTCTTAGGCAAAAGCTATGTTTGGTCGATGATGGTCCCTCTACACCTTGTGCTTAATGGGACCCTTTCAGATGCGAAGCTGTTGTATTAACTCTCAGACAATGCATCCAAGAAGATCTTGGCCCTTGGCCCTTTCAAATGCATAGAAAAATGCCCTTTTTTGGTAGTTTTTGTGTAATAGTAGACATGTCACACAAGTTAGTGTGCTTTGCTTCGCTCCTCTCTACTTAACACTCAAATTCCATGGTCATGACTCCCCAAACACTTGGTCATCAAAAGGCTATCCCTTGTCTTGCTTGTGAATCATGGGAATAGTGCATTGGGACTAATTTTAACACTCTATTATTGTCTCTTATTTTCTATTGTAATAGTACTCTAATCATCCACAAACACTTGGTCATCAATTTATTTTTTGGCAACGACCTAGGAGACTCCTGTTTGAAGATGAAAAGTTAGTGATTTTGACAATGTGCTTGGGACCTGAGGAAAATGATTCCCTTTGGCAAACAAATCCACATTAGGAGCTCCTCAACTTCATGACAAAAAGTATTAGGGCAGGTCCTGCACGATGTGCTTTTTGTTGGTGCAACAAGGTCCACAACATTGCTCTGTTAGTCGATCAACAGAACTGCATCCAAAAGCGACACTGATGATGCATGAGAAAAAAGGTAGCATGGTCAGTGCAGGGAGTCTTTTAGCAACACACATGATTCACCTTTAGAGAAGAAACATCATTGAAAATATTGGGAGTGTGTTTACATCTTGGAGAATAGAATCAATATGCTGCATGAGGTCATGGCGGGATAGAGTTACACCACCAGATCCAAGTTGGCCACATTTAGCCCCTCCATTGGTCACACCGTCCTATCTATTCACATCTATGTGGGTGAATGTTGACGGCAATGTACAGTGTCATGCATAAGTTGTCTTTTGTCCTGTATTAAATCTTTAGCTTGCCCTGAAGTTTTTTTTGTTACACATGTAACACATCAGTTGGAATAGAACCGTATTTGCAGGTTGTCTTTTGAGAGAAATTTCTTTTGAATTTTTTCTTTCTTGCTTTTTTCCTCTTTAATGCTTCAAGCTTTCAAACACCTTTTTATCTTTATCAATGACGATATGACCTGTAAGCCTTTTACTTTGTTATTTTGGTGGTACTACCTCACTATTCTGTTTTCCCTACAAATTAATTCTAGTGAAGATGATCCATTTGGTAGTTTAGTGATATCCTGTTGATTACTTTATAGGTGCAGTGCCTTGCCAAAAAAAAAAAGAAGTAATATATTATAGTAGTCTGAGAAATCTGTGCACACAACTGTTTTCTGCTTCTTCATTGTGGACTCTTCGTCTATATCTTGTCTTCATTTCAAATCAGGCGATTGTTAGCTATAGATGATTACAACTATATTGCTCTTTAAAATATTGGTGGTTCTTAATTTTTCTTTTTGTAGGTTGTCGGCCCCAAGTCAGGGACTTTGATGGGTGTTTTTGTTCCTTGCTTGCAGAATATATTGGGAATCATATACTATATCCGTTTTTCCTGGTAAAGTTCGTCATAAATTGTATCATACAATCATACTACTTTCTTTTCAATGAGAAAATTTACTGGATAAATAATCAATATTGTAACACAATAGCTATATTACTAGTATCTAACTAGCGAATCCAAGAATCACAAGAATTAAATACAGCTGATTCAATGACTGACCAAAAATTATTAGCAGATGATCAATCTTAACATATTTTTAAGAATAGATTAGACTTACCTCATAGAATGTGGATGATTATCTTCATCAGTGCTCCCATTGCAAAAATAAGCTATGATTTTCAAGGGACATGAGGCAAACAATTGATAGCTGACTTTTGTATTATGATATTGGTATATAAAAAGCACTCAAGTGGCGTTCTACATCTGTTTCTCCAGTTTCAAGTCAAACATGCACATGAGCCCTGTTTAGAATAGTCAACTAGTACCATTTTAATCCAAATCCCAACACCTACATCAACATTTCATCCACATGTTATTTAAGCTGTATGTGAACATACACAATCATAGTTTTAGTGTGTTCTGTGCCATAATCTATGTTGCCCTTCTTTTTCTGCCTCTTTCCTTCTTCCTCATCCCAAATCATCATTTCTCTGTCCCATTTCTCTCCCTCTGTCTGACCTGCCTGCACAGACCTTGGTCTGTGGTGGATGCCTAAACCTCATCTTTTATACGGATATAAGTATCTGTACTCACATTCTGAGTTTGCACAGCACATGATCTATCACGTTTTGTCCAGTATCAACCTTCTCATTTTGTCCAGTATTGGTAATACTCACAGACCTAGCACTTGTTAAATGCATATTTAATGCATCACTTACTTGGATTCATTGTGATTTTTTTTTTTCAAAGATGCAGACATCAGCATAATCAAAGCAACAACACTAGTCATTCAAACAGTTGAGGATCTTTTAATAGATATATATTTGATGTTGAGCTCGGTGAACAACTTGAATGAAATTTCTATACTCTTGATACATCAATCAATTTGAAAATATCATGTTCAAACAAGTGGTGGTAGTATAGTACTTGCTCTGATGTTGTTTTACTATTGTTTAATTATTCTTGCTCAAATATGACCGAAATTGCCCACATTGTTTAATGGCTATTTTTGGTTTTTAGTCTTCATACATTTGTTCTCAGTTTCATTTAAACTTATTGAGATGACAATCTTTGGTTTATAGGATTGTAGGAATGGCTGGCATTGGTGAGGGTCTTCTATTGGTTGCGTTTTGTGGATGTTGCACTTTCTTAACATCAATATCACTGAGTGCAATTGCGACAAATGGGGCGATGAAAGTAAGCATTTCTTTTCTAATTTCAGGGGTTTCGTTGGTTGACAAACTTACATTCGCAGGGCAGTAAGCATTTTTGGAACATAGGCCAATAAGTTTTTTTTTTTTAAAAAAAAGGGATTGACATTCTTCAATATGCATGAAATTACTAAGTGGAAAAGGACTAAAGCTTCAAAACCAAGTCAAATGAGTCTTAGTAGTTGATCTTGGTTGAGGAAAACTGTTTTTTTTTTTTTTTTGAGCCTTAGTTATTTATGAAGCGTGAAACTCAACCTAAACATGACTCATGACTGAATATGCTATATCATGTCTTAGATGTTCTGTTGGTTCATTTTGGGTTCCTTTCTTTGATTTATAACTATGATAATTTTTGTTTTTATGCTCAAGCTTCGATACATGCTTGCTATCTATTTAGTATATGATTATTGGTTAAATAATCCTGAAAACCACATTTGACTTTGAACACTCAGGGTGGAGGACCATATTATCTCATTGGTAGGGCATTGGGACCAGAAGTTGGAGTTAGCATTGGATTATGCTTCTTTCTTGGCACTGCAGTTGCTGGTGCTATGTAAGTCTATTCAGATTTCTGTATTTGTCTGGGCACTTCTCTAATCCTAAGCTTCAGTTATGTAAGGTGATCACAAAATATGCAGCAAATTTGAATACTCATGCAGAACAATTTCATATTTCCCAATACTAGTTTATAATTGTTTGTTGTAAAAAACATATTCATTTCTTTAAAAAAATTACAACTTTAAGAATAAAAACCTATCGGACTTCAAATCTGAAATTTCTTCAATTTCGCAGAATTTCCAGTTTATAGAGGACTAGAGAAGCTCTCTTTTTTTCGTTGCTCATTCTAGTGTTCTACTTTACAAATGATTGAAGCTAAAAATTAAATAGAAGAATAAGCATGTAGTAGTAGTTTAATTATTATTAAGTAAACAATTAATTACAATAAAAGGTTGATTGTTATTATTAATAAGTCGACAAATAAGCATCGAAAGATACCGAAGCCATATCATTTTGATAAGAGACCAAAACTCTGGCACGACTTCAAATTTTAAACCTTGGGTAGTGTTTATATCCATCAAACTTATCCTAGATTGGCAATAACTTTCTCTATTGGAGCTTCTTGGCTAACGAAGGGGGTTGATGCCCTAGATTATTCTACTATAATTTGAACTTAAGTACTTTGGGCTATACTGCTATAGTTATTCAAGTCTATCAACTTATTGGGGGTATTGTGATTTTCCTGATTTATTCAATGATCTTATTTCCTAAATGAGTCTATCACTGCTGACTTGTCTCACAAAGTTTTGGGTTCGTTCTACAGATCTATCAAGTTAATGGATTAACTATTTGCTTTTTTAGGATCATGGAATATGTTGCACGTTCTTTAAAAATATAAATCAACTTGGAGGTTCCATGGTAGGAGTTAAGCCAAAGATAATTTGATACTATTCCTTTTGGTCAATAAGCCAAGTGTTCTTTTTAACTCTTGCTTTCATACTGTAATTCTTCACTTTTAATATGGTTTCAGGTATGTATTGGGAGCTGTGGAAACCTTTTTGGATGCTGTGCCTGGTGCTGGATTCTTTAGAGGTAAATTTAGGTTGTTTCACTGTCAAATTTTTTGCTGGCTGAGGAAAAAAAACTTGAAAAGAAAACCCTTTGTTAGATACACAAGTTGAGGTTTAGGGAACTACTTAAACATATAACACAGCCACAAGATTGATCATTATGTGACTGATTAGGTGCTAGTCTTTCAAAAATTAAAAACATTTTTGACTGATTAGTTTTCAAGAAGATAATTGCAACTTAACTTTCATTTAGTTGGATCGGCAACTCTAAAAGACTAAACATACAACAACAACAGCTAAGTCTTATCCCACTATATGGGGTCGGCTATATGGATCCTTTTACGTCATTGAGCTCAATCTCCTACTATATCATCATCTATATTTAAATAAATTTTATCTTGTTTTATTGTTGCTGACCAAGTCTTTTTTGGTCTTTCTCTTCCTCGTTTGATGTGTGTATTTGTCATAGTTTCATATCGCCCGGAGCATTTATTGGTCTAAGTA